>JAJQKJ010000494.1:0-50192 GCA_029574335.1 Rana kukunoris
CCCTGGGGAACGGGTCCCCAAACACCCCCTGGGGCCCGGGTCCCAAACACTCCCCTGGGGCAGGACCCGGGTCACCGGCACCCCGGCCCAAACAGTCCCCTGGGGCAGGACCCGGGTCCCAAACAGTCCCCTGGGGCAGGACCCGGGTCCCCAAACAGTCCCCTGGGGCAGGACCCGGGTCCCCAAACACTCCTCTGGGGCAGGACCCGGGTCCCCAAACACTCCCCTGGGACAGGACCCGGGTCCCCAAACACTCCCCTGAGACAGGACCCGGGTCCCCAAACACTCCCCTGGGACAGGACCCGGGTCCCCAAACACTCCCCTGGGGCAGGACCCAGGTCCCCAATCACTCCCCTGGGACAGGACCCGGGTCCCCAATCACTCCCCTGGGACAGGACCCGGGTCCCCAATCACTCCCCTGGGACAGGACCCGGGTCCTCAAACACTTTTTAGGACAATAACTTGCATATTAGCCTTTAAAAATTTGCACTTTAGATTTCTTCCATAGACTTTAACAGGGTGTTCCGCGGCTTTTCGAATTTGCCGCGAACACCCCAAATTGTTTGCTGTTCGGCGAACAGGCAATGTTCGAGTCAAAAAGATAGTCCATCCCTAATGATTTGTGGCTTTATGGGAAAGGAGAGACGGCCTACAAAATGTTAGATCTGGTAACGTGACTTTCAGAGGAACTAAAATGTAACGTGTGGAGGAGCTGTGTAACCTCTGCTTTGTTCTAATGTTTTAAGGTAATAAAAACGACGATTCTTCCTGCGAAGAAGATGGTGAATGTGATCATAATACTTTTACTACTGATACTGATGATGATAAAAACAAGAAGGACGGTACTACTACTACTGATGGTAAAAACAAGAAGGACGTTTCTACTACTGATGATAAAAACAAGAAGAACGTTTCTACTACTGATGGTAAAAACAAGAAGAACGTTTCTACTACTGATGGTAAAAACAAGGATGGTACTACTACTACTGAAGATGCTCCTTGGAACAATGAGAGATTTAGGTGAGAAGTAGTTGCAATCCAACATTTAGACCAGTTAGACCAGTGAAGCTGAAAATGGGGTTGGAGGAGGCAGGGTGGGTGGCAGGTAGACATGTGCAATTTGTTTAGTTCCGAATTAGTTTATTAACAAATTTTGACAAATTCATTAATTCCGAAATTTCCGAATTTTCGAAATTTGGAAATTCTGAAATTTGGAAATTCTGAAATTTGGAAATTCTGAAATTTGGCATTTCGGAAATTTGGCCTTTTCGGAAATTCGAAAATTCTAAATACGAAAATTTAGAAAATCGGAAATTGAAAATTTTTGGAAATTCAACAATTCGAAAAATTCATGATTTGAAAATTGGAAATTTGAAAGTTCAAAATTCTGAATTCAAAAATCGGAGATTCGAAAAATCAGAATTAGAAAATTAGAAAATTCGAACGTTTTGAAAATCGGCAATTCGAAAAACGGAAATTTTCGAAGATTCAAAATTTTAAAATATGAAAATCGGATATTCGAAAATCCAGAATTAGAAAATTAAAAAATTAAAACATTTTGAGAATCGGAAATTTGAAAATGAGAAAATCGGAAATTCGAAAATTCTGAATTTGAACATTTCCGAATTTTTGAATTTTCAAATCTTTGAATTTTTGAATTTCTGAATTTCTGAATCTTTGAATTTTCAAATTCCCCAATTACGAATTTTCGAAAAAAGCAAAAAATGAAATAAAAAAGAATGTAATGAAAATGAACACATTTTTCTGCAGTGCACATGTCTAGTGACAGGGGCATTAAATGATTTAATTGTACCACACATATATCCAGTTCCCCCCATACTGAGCCTCTATTACCCCAGTCGGCTATACTCTGTACTCTGTTAGCAGTGGGATGGGGTTGGTTATCCTTCACTACTTGTGCATGAGTAGATGTTTTGCATGATCTGTCTGAACAAGTTTGTAAGTGCAATTCCTTTTTTTTTTTTTTTTTAAGAAAAACTTTATTAGTTTCATATAAACATACAGGTTTCAGAACTAAACAGATATACAAAAACCTCCATTGCATATGGTCACAACATTACAAAAAACTCTACCGATATTCCATTCCAGTCCAGACTGGGAATATCAGAGCAGACTGGGAATATCAGAGCAGACTGGGAATATCAGAGCAGACTGGGAATATCAGAGCAGACTGGGAATATCAGAGCAGACTGGGAATATCAGAGCAGACTGGGAATATCTAACCATCTACTCCATACTTTTTCAAAATTGAACAGGAATCCTCTATCCATCTAACACAGGGCTCAAAATTTCAAATCTTGAGCCACTAGCCAGGCCTCAAGGGTTACTCGCCACCAGTTTCCCCGTCCAACCCCTACCATGCTCCGCCCCTAATCACTAATCACGCTCCCTCATAGATTGAACCGTGAAATGACACTTAAATGTTTTATGCAGAATTCAGTTACAAAAATAAATATTAACAACGACTTTATCAGTTCCCCTCAGCACAGCCTCACCTGTGCTTATCAATGCAGCCTCACTGTGCCCACCATTGCAGCCTCACTGTGCCCCCATCGCAGACTCATAGTGCCCCACATTGCAGCCTTACTGTTCCCCCATTGCAGACTCACTGTGCCCTATTGCAGCCTTACTGTGCCCACCATTGCAGACTCACTGTGCCCGATTGCAGCCTTACCATGCCCACCATTGCAGCCTCACCTTGCCTCTATTGCAGACTCCTTGTGCCCCACCATTGCAGCCTCACTGTGCCCTCATTGCAGACTTACTGTGTCCTCATTTCTGACTCATTGTGCCCCATTTCGGACTCACTGTGTCCACATTGCGGACTCACTGTGCCCCATTGCAGCCTCACTGTGCCCCCACCACAGACTCGTAGTGCCCCACATTGCAGCCTTACTGTTCCCCCATTGCAGACTCACTGTGCCCTATTGCAGCCTTACTGTGCCCACCATTGCAGACTCACTGTGCCCGATTGCAGCCTTACCGTGCCCACCATTGCAGCCTCACCATGCCACCATTGCAGCCTCACCTTGCCTCCATTGCAGACTCCTTGTGCCCCACCATTGCAGACTCCTTGTGCCCTCATTGCAGACTTACTGTGTCCTCATTGCTGACTCATTGTGTCCCATTTCGGACTCATTGTGTCCCATTTCGGACTCACTGTGTCCACATTGCGGACTCACTGTGTCCACATTGCGGACTCACTGTGCCCCCATTGCAGCCTCATTCTGCACCCATTGCAGCCTCATTCTGCACCCATTGCAGCCTCATTCTGACCCATTGAATACTCATTGTGACCCATTGCAGACTCACTGTGCCCCCATTGTAGAATCACTGTGCCACCATTGCAGAATCGTTGTGCCCCATTGCAGACTCACTGTGCCCCCATTGCAGCCTCATTCTGCACCCATTGTGGACTCATTGTGACCCATTGAATACTCACTGTGCCCCCATTGCAGACTCACTGTGCCCCTATTGCAGAATCACTGTGCCACCATTGCAGAATCGTTGTGCCCCATTGCAGAATCGTTGTGCCCCCATTGCAGCCTCATTCTGCACCCATTGTAGACTCATTGTGCCCCATTGAATACTCATTGTGCCCCCATTGCAGACTCCCTGTGCCCCCATTGCAGACTCCCTGTGCCTTTGTCTTTCAGGTTTTGTTTTTGTAGTGGGGTTACAACGACTTCAATAAAGTGGGGAACCGATAACCACCAATAATCACTGAGCAGTTTTGGCTACGGCCATGAAAAATGTAGCAGTTTATTGATGCTTTGCAGGAAATAGGGGCGCTGCTGAACCTCCCTTATGAGATAGGAGGTGTAGAGGCTTCAGATAAATAAACTTTAGAAGATGTACTCACTCTTCCGAGAAAAAACCCCAAATATGTGTCCTGATGTGTTTCTCACCTACTTCCCTATTTGCTTTAAAACCACACAAATGATCTTATCCTCATTTCCTCTGCTGGAAGGTGAACACGTCCTCGACCTTTATGTGTCGCAACACCGAGTATCTGTAGTACGGTCCCTCGGGGCGACGGGATGGCATATTTCTGTTCTGTTTCAAACAAAGCTTTATGCATGGACTTGCCTTTTAAAAGTCTCAATCTGCCTGGACAGTGCGGCTAACAAGCCTTCATCAAAGCTTTGATGAAGGCTTCTTAGCCAAAACGCGTCAGTGTATAGCCTGTACCCATTTAACCAATAAAGGACTTGTCATGGATATGCAATAATGTCTGGCAGCTTACCTTTCTCTCTGTGTGTTCATTAGAGGCCTGACTCTTTTATCTGGCTCCCTTTTATTATCTCTCCTCCCTGTATGGCTCCACCCCAGACCATCCCAGGAACTCTGTATTAACCACTGCGCTGCTGGTCTGCGGTGCTGATCAACGTTGTTTCTTAGCTTGTGTTCCTGCTTGCCATGTGCTACGTTATCTCTGTGTACCGACTTTGGCTTGTCTCCGACTCCTCCTGTTTGCCTGTGACCCTGACCCTTGGCCTGTCCCTTGGTTATCCTCGTCTGCTTGTGGCCCAGACCTTGGCTTACCCTTCACTATTCCTTGTGTCCTGAGTGGCTGCTTCCCCTCTCTCCCTACGGAGCGTGACCTGGGGGACTCCGGGGGCCGCGACCTGGACCCAGTTGCAGCGAAGACCATCCTCACCACTAGAGGCTCTGGTGAACACCAACTGGGTCTTAGACACTTTCCCCCCTTAGGAATCTTGGGCTCAAGCTTCCTATAGGATCCCTGTCTGTGCCCCAGCGAACCTCTCCTGCATATCCACTCTGTGGTCCACCCGCAGCAGTCTGCTATAGGGTTCACTACCTTGTGGTGCACCCCTGACTCCAACGGGGTGCACTTGTCATCTGACCACAGGTGACCTGACAGGACTTTTATTCAAGAGCATCCGAGTTGCCAGCCCTTTTTGATTCAAGTCTTGTATTTATGGGACCTGGACGTCCTGGGCTAGAGCACTGGATCACAATTCGTGGACTTCTATATTGGCAGTGGAGCTGGGGTAACTTTTTGTTTCTCTGCCTGGACAGTGGGGTCATCCAATGATTCAGCACAATCCACAGACAGCTGAACTCTCCAATAAAACATGAAAGTTAAACCCATAAAATAATATTCGGTAGCACAGGGTGTCATGGACAAGTCTGGCCACTAGATGGCGATAGCGGCGCATCAGCGCACGCAATCGGGGTAAGGGCGCGTGGGCACCTGCGGACGCCATCTTGATGCCAAAAAGGACTATTTAATGGTGCTGACCCTGGGGCCTCTTGCTGCTTGATCTACAGCACGTTCCTGAACCAAACCTGATACCTGTTACCCGCTATCTATCTGTTCCTGAGACCCGGCTTGCCTCTCACTACTCTTGATCTCTGCCTGCCCTGACCTTGGCTTGTCTGACCACGTTTCCACCTGTTCCACTTACCAGTCTGCTGCCAGCCAGTTACCAACCCGGCTTGGTCCACAACTCCGCTCCTGCTAAATCCCTGCACCTGATCCGCTCGCCAGTGTATGACCCGGCCTGTATGAACCTGCTACTGTCTACCTGTACTACGATACACCTCCCCCAATGCTGAACCCGGCCTACTGCATCCGGCCCCAGCCACCTGGCGTCCAGCCTTCCTCAGCACCGCTGACACCGCTCTGGAGTGAACAGGATTCTAGCCCTGCCCAGCACCAGCGTTCCCGCCAGGCGCTTGTGCGACTCGGCACTCTCGGGTTCCCTGTCTTCCCTATCAGGGCCTCCGGAGTGAGAGGAGCAAGAGTAGCCATTCCCTGCACATCAGGCTTCACCACCAGGTGCGTGACACAGGGCCAGGACAAAGGGGTGGGCAGAAGAAATGGCTGCCCCGAGCACTGCATGTATTGTAGGGATGGGGGCGCCACAAGTTCCTTCTACTATAAGGCTGACCGGAGTAGTGACAGCGGCATCACTACTTCCGGGCATTTATAAGTACTATGGAGAAATATTACTTCCTGAGCTGTTATACAGAAATTTATATATTTATTGTACTTATATATTTATTTTATTTATCGTACTTATATAGCACCGTCAATTTAATGGGCTATTGATATATTTTTTTAATTTATATAATTATTTATTGTATTTATATATTTATTTTATTTATTGTACTTATATAGCGCCATCAATTTAATGGGCTATTGATATTTACTTATTTATATATTTATTTTATTTATTTATTGTACTTATATATTTATTTATTGTACTTGTATAGCGCTGTCAATTTAATGGGCTATTGATATTTATTTATATATTTATTGTACTTATATATTTATTTTATTTATTATACTTATATAACACCGTCAATTTAATGGGCTATTGATATATATTTTTTTAATTTATATAATTATTTATTGTATTTATGTATTTATTTAATTTATTTATTGTACTTGTATAGCACCGTCAATTTAATGGGCTATCGATATTTATTTATTTATTTAAATATTTATTTTATTTATTGTATTTATATATTTTATTTATTGTAGTTATAGATTGCTGTCAATTTAATGAGCTATTGATATTTATTTATTTTATTTATTTATTGTCCTTATATATTTTATTTTATTTATTTATTGTACTTGTATAGCGCTGTCAATTTAATGGGCTATTGATATATTTTTTTAATTTATATAATTATTTATTGTATTTATATATTTATTTTATTTATTTATTGTACTTGTATAGCGCCATCAATTTAATGGGCTATTGATATATTTTTTTAATTTATATAACTATTTATTGTATTTATATATTTATTTTATTTATTTATTGTACTTGTATAGCGCCATCAATTTAATGGGCTATTGATATATTTTTTTAATTTATATAATTATTTATTGTATTTATATATTTATTTTATTTATTTATTGTATTTATATATTTTATTTATTGTAGTTATAGATTGCTGTCAATTTAATGAGCTATTGATATTTATTTATATATTTATTTTATTTATTTATTGTACTTGTATAGCGCCATCAATTTAATGGGCTATTGATATTTATTTATTTATATATTTATTTTATTTATTTATTGTCCTTCTATATTTTATTTATTTATTGTACTTATACAGCACCGTAAATTTAATAGGCTTTTGATTTTTTTATATAGTGTGTATATATATATATATATATATATATATATATATATATATATATATTGTCCTTATATATTGTCCTTATATATTTATTTATATATTGTCCTTATATATTTATTTATTTATTGTCCTTATATATTTATTTATTTATTGTACTTATACAGCACCGTAAATTTAATAGGCTTTTGATTTTTTTTATATAGTGTGTATGTATATATATATATATATATATTGTCCTTATATATTTATTTATATATTGTCCTTATATATTTATTTATTGTACTTATATAGTGCTGTAAATTTAATGGGCTATTGATTATTTATTCTCTTGTAACCAGTACAGTACACATCCTCCTCCCATGCCTGGCCCTGGTGGTCATTCTGATGATCGGCTCTTTTCTTCTTTGGTTGGCGAAACGTAAAAATCAACGTAAGGAAAAAATAATTATCTCTGGTCAGTGATATTTTCTCATAGGGAGTGAGAGATCCCCATCAAGGGGCCAGATCCATAGAGAGAGTACGCCGGTGTCTCTCCTGACACGCCGGCGTACTTTCAAATTACCCACGTCGTATCTTTACTTTGAATCCTCAAACCGAGATACGCCGGCATCTGGGTTCGATCCGACAGGCGTACGGCTTCGTAGGCGCAATACTTTGGCGTCCGCTGGGTGGAGTTCTCGTCGTTTTCCGCGTCGGGTATGCAAATGAGCTATTTCCGACGATCCCCGAACGTACACGCGGCCGTCCCATTCTCTTACGGCGTCGCTAGTCGGCTTTTTCCGGCGTATAGTTACAGCTGGTATTTTGCGGCCTATAGTTAGACGTGCCATGCTAAGTATGGCCGCCGCGTTCCCGCGTCGAAATTATATATATATTTTTTTTGCGTAAGTCGTCCGTGATGGACTTTAGTCACGTCTACCTTAAAAAAAAATGACATAGTTGCGACGTCATTGCACGGCGGGAAATTTAAGAACGGAGCACGTGCAGTTCGATCGGCACGGGGACGCGCTTCAATTAAGTGAAACACGCCCCCCCCTACTCGCTGATTTGAATTACGCGCCGAGAGATACACTACGCCGCCGTAACTTACGGCGCAAATTCTTTGAGGATTGCAAGATTTAATAAGCAGGTTACAGCGGCGTAGCGTATCTCGCATACGCTGCGCCCATCTATTTCTATGTGGATCTGGCCCTACGTTTTTTCCAGGGAACGTCCCATTTCATTCCGGATAAGAGGTGATTTCTGATTGGTTAATCAGGTCATTGTACCTCATTCATGTACATCAGATCCCGGATAAATCTTTCCTTCACATCCCATCTGCTTCCCATATATTTCTGTAATCAGTATTTATTATATATGTAGAATAGGGGCGCAGACATATTTCTTTATTACATAGACACGTTGGACTTCCTTCTTAGTAGAGTAGAACTTTATCAATAAACATCCAATGGAACCATCAACTCCCCATACAGATAGTTTAAGCAGAAGTTGTTTTACAAGGGTACTGACTGCACTGTCTGTAACATCCTGTATGATAAGCAATCTTCTTGTAATAAAAGCGGAGCTCTCCTTTACCTCCCTCCCTCCCGCCGTATAATAAAATGACAGCGGTGGGATCCCCTCTTGTTCTGGGGGCGGGGTTTCATACGATCGCCCCAGAGCCACGCAGCATGGTGATCCCGGTCGTGCCGTGTTCCTAGGATGTGGTGCGATCCTGTTCTCGGTAAACAGCTGATGACAAGGCTCTTTGCCTATGTGATCACTGTGTCCAATCATAGCCGGTCACTTGTAAATATGGAAGTGCCGTTTATCGGCTCTCCTCTCAGTTACAGACTGTGAGCAAAGTGGAGCCGACGGCGGCATCTCCTCACAGGGCAGATCTGTACCAACAATCGGGGTACTGATCATCAGTGCAGCCCCTCCAGTACCCATCAGTGACACCAATCAGTGCAGCCCCTGTGGTGCCCATCAGTGCAGCCTTTCAGTGCCCATCATTGCCCATCAGTGCTGCATATCAGTGCCTATCAGTGCCATCCACTGAGCAGTGCCACCAATCTGTGCCGCCTATCTTTGCTTATAAGTGCCACCTATCAGTGCTACCTATCAGTGGCCATCAGTGCTACACATCATTGCCCATCAGTGCCACCTATTGATCAGTGCCGCCAATCCATGCCACCTATCATTGCTCATAAGTGCCACCCATTAGTGATGCCCATCAGTGCCGCACATCAGTGCCCATCAATGCTGCACATCAGTGTTGCTTATCAGTGCCCATCAGTATCGCACATCAGTGCCCATCAATGCTGCACATCAATGTCACCTATCAGTGCCATTCATCAGTGCCATTCATCAGTGCCCATCAGTGCTACACATCATTGCCCATCAGTGCCACCTACTGATCAGTGCCGCCAATCCATGCCACCTATCATTGCTCATAAGTGCCACCCATCAGTGATGCCCATCAGTGCCGCACATCAGTGCCCATCAATGCTGCACATCAGTGTTGCTTATCAGTGCCCATCAGTACCGCACATCAGTGCCCATCGATGTCACCTATCAGTGCCGCTTATCAGTGCCACTCATCAGTGCACATCAGTGCTGCCCATCAGTGCCGCCTATCATTGCTCATAAGTGCCACTTATCAATGCCCATCAGTGCTGCCTCTCAGTTACCATCAGTGTAGCATATTACTGCCTCCTCATCAGTACCACCTAGTCAGTGCCCTTCAGTGCCACCTCATTAGTTCCCTTCAGTGCAGCCTATTAATACCCATCAGTGGACATCAGTAAAGGAGAAAAATTACTTATTTACAACATTTTCTGAAAGAAAACATTTTTTTTTAAGCAAAAGATAAAAACCCCAGTGGTGACTAAAAAACATCAAAAGAAAGAAGAAAAAACTTGAAAAATGTCATATGGGTACAGTGGAGCATGACCGCGCAACTGCCATTCAAAGTGCGACAGCGCTGAAAGCGGAAAATTGGCCTGGGCAGGAAGGGGGTGAAAGTTCCCGGTATTGAATCAGTTTGGGTTCCAGCACTGCGCACATGACTCTGTAATGTAGCGTTGTTGACTTTGTTTTCCCCCTTACTCACAATAACAGACACATTCTCTTTTTCCCCCCAGGAAACCTTGAGATAGGGGGCGCTAGTGATCGGGTAAGCATCCTGTTTGGTTTATTGGGTGAAGGAAATGATATGATTGGCTGATCTTACACGGGGATCGTTCTGGACTCTCAGAATGTCTCACACGCAGTCTGTTGGTTTATTGATCCATCCTAACTTGTATCACGTAATGTAGATTTGGATTTCAGTCTACAATCTGGCTCTTTAGCGCCCCCTCTAGAGACCTTCTGTATTCTGCAATGCCCCCACCACCATGAGAAATGTCCAGGTCCATTGTGGGCTGCTCCATACAGGACGCCACCCCCCTAATCCATACACCCGGCCCATAATCTACATGCAGGGCCCCGGACACATTGATTTCAATGTTTTATTTTTTATTTTTAAGCACATGATTAGAGCCTAAAGCTATAATTGGCTTCAAAAGAGGGTGGGCTTGGGGCGCAAAGCACTGCGCCCTGAGCCCACCCAGTTGTGTGACAACAACAACTGTTGCCTTCCTGATTCTCCTCCTGGCCAGTCTGGAAGCGGGCCCTGAGACCCGATTGGCCAGGGAGAGGTCTTAGGACTTCCTGGCCAATCGTTTCTCGAGACACACTTCCTGTTCAGCCGCCAGGAGCAGTAGCAACGGCCCGGTGTCTAGGGTGACCACATTTCCAAACTACCATTCAGGGACCCCCCTCCCCTTCCAAAAAATCAGCTTGTTCTGTTACGAATCACAGCACATTGATTGGACACAAGAGGCGGGATTTATGATTTCTCCAATCACAAGCAGGGGGCGGGGATTGTGCTCCTCCAGGCATTCCGGGCCAAGACAAGTACTGTCAGTGAGTAAAGCTGTGATGTGGCGGCCTTTTTTGGGGGCATCAGATTGGCCCGGGGGGGTGGCTGTGTCAGTTTCATTCCAGGACACTAAAAGCACGCTGGATGCAGGTCAACCCAGCAGCTCAATAGCATACTGGGCAAGTTCTGGCCAGTGGTCTCTTCTCATGACCCAGTGGATCATCAACTGGAAAGTTATCCATCTCTGTTTTTGCCCCTAGATGATCTCCCACCATATGATGCAAATGCTTCTGATGGGATGTGGAAGTTGACAGCCCTAGGCGCCGAGGACTGCAGTTCCTGCAGTTTCTTCCACCAGTTCCTGCAGTTTCTTCTTCCTAGTCCTGTAGTCCCTCCTCCCAGTTCCTGCAGTTTCTTCCCCCAGTTCCTGCAGTTTTTTCTTCCTAGTCATGCAGTCCCTCCTCCCAGTTGCTGCAGTTTCTTCTTCCTAGTCATGCAGTCCCTCCTCCCAGTTGCTGCAGTTTCTTCTTCCTAGTCCTGCAGTCCCTCCTCCCAGTTGCTGCAGTTTCTTCTTCCTAGTCCTGCAGCCCCTCCTCCCAGTTCCTGCAGTTTCTTCTTCCTAGTCCTGCAGTCCCTCCTCCCAGTTGCTGCAGTTTCTTCTTCCTAGTCCTGCAGTCCCTCCTCCCAGTTGCTGCAGTTTCTTCTTCCTAGTCCTGCAGTCCCTCCTCCCAGTTGCTGCAGTTTCTTCTTCTTAGTCCTGCAGTCCCTCCTCTCAGTTCCTGCAGTTTCTTCTTCTTAGTCCTGCAGTCCCTCCTCTCAGTTCCTGAAGTTTCTTCTACTTAGTCCTGCAGCCCCTCCTCCCAGTTGCTGCAGTTTCTTCCCCCAGATCCTTCTTCCTGTTCCTGCAGCCTCTCCCCAAAGTTCCTGCAGTCCCTCCTCCCAGTTGTTGCAGTTTCTTCTTCCTAGTCCTGCAGTCCCTCCTCCCAGTTGCTGCAGTTTCTTCTTCTTAGTCCTGCAGTCCCTCCTCCCAGTTGCTGCAGTTTCTTCTTCCTAGTCCTGCAGTCCCTCCTCCCAGTTCCTGCAGTTTCTTCTTCCTAGTCCTGCAGTCCCTCCTCCCAGTTGCTGCAGTTTCTTCTTCCTAGTCCTGCAGTCCCTCCTCCCAGTTGCTGCAGTTTCTTCTTCCTAGTCCTGCAGTCCCTCCTCCCAGTTGCTGCAGTTTCTTCTTCCTAGTCCTGCAGTCCCTCCTCCCAGTTGCTGCAGTTTCTTCTTCTTAGTCCTGCAGTCCCTCCTCTCAGTTCCTGCAGTTTCTTCTTCTTAGTCCTGCAGCCCCTCCTCCCAGTTGCTGCAGTTTCTTCCCCCAGATCCTTCTTCCTGTTCCTGCAGCCTCTCCCCAAAGTTCCTGCAGTCCCTCCTCCCAGTTGCTGCAGTTTCTTCTTCCTAGTCCTGCAGTCCCTCCTCCCAGTTGCTGCAGTTTCTTCTTCCTAGTCCTGCAGTCCCTCCTCCCAGTTGCTGCAGTTTCTTCTTCCTAGTCCTGCAGTCCCTCCTCCCAGTTGCTGCAGTTTCTTCTTCTTAGTCCTGCAGTCCCTCCTCTCAGTTCCTGCAGTTTCTTCTTCTTAGTCCTGCAGTCCCTCCTCTCAGTTCCTGAAGTTTCTTCTACTTAGTCCTGCAGCCCCTCCTCCCAGTTGCTGCAGTTTCTTCCCCCAGATCCTTCTTCCTGTTCCTGCAGCCTCTCCCCAAAGTTCCTGCAGTCCCTCCTCCCAGTTGCTGCAGTTTCTTCTTCCTAGTCCTGCAGTCCCTCCTCCCAGTTCCTGCAGTTTCTTCTTCCTAGTCCTGCAGTCCCTCCTCCCAGTTCCTGCAGTTTCTTCTTCCTAGTCCTGCAGCCCCTCCTCCCAGTTGCTGCAGTTTCTTCCCCCAGATCCTTCTTCCTGTTCCTGCAGCCTCTCCCCAAAGTTCCTGCAGTCCCTCCTCCCAGTTGCTGCAGTTTCTTCTTCCTAGTCCTGCAGTCCCTCCTCCCAGTTGCTGCAGTTTCTTCTTCTTAGTCCTGCAGTCCCTCCTCTCAGTTCCTGAAGTTTCTTCTACTTAGTCCTGCAGCCCCTCCTCCCAGTTGCTGCAGTTTCTTCCCCCAGATCCTTCTTCCTGTTCCTGCAGCCTCTCCCCAAAGTTCCTGCAGTCCCTCCTCCCAGTTGCTGCAGTTTCTTCTTCCTAGTCCTGCAGTCCCTCCTCCCAGTTCCTGCAGTTTCTTCTTCCTAGTCCTGCAGTCCCTCCTCCCAGTTCCTGCAGTTTCTTCTTCCTAGTCCTGCAG
Organism: Rana kukunoris; assembly: GCA_029574335.1. Taxonomy (NCBI): domain Eukaryota; kingdom Metazoa; phylum Chordata; class Amphibia; order Anura; family Ranidae; genus Rana; species Rana kukunoris. The sequence continues at coordinate 13,353 of JAJQKJ010000494.1, forward strand.
CCCCTCCTCCCAGTTGCTGCAGTTTCTTCCCCCAGATCCTTCTTCCTGTTCCTGCAGCCTCTCCCCAAAGTTCCTGCAGTCCCTCCTCCCAGTTGCTGCAGTTTCTTCTTCCTAGTCCTGCAGTCCCTCCTCCCAGTTCCTGAAGTTTCTTCTACTTAGTCCTGCAGTCCCTCCTCCCAGTTCCTGCAGTTTCTTCTTCCTAGTCCTGCAGCCCCTCCTCCCAGTTGCTGCAGTTTCTTCCCCCAGATCCTTCTTCCTGTTCCTGCAGTCTCTTCCCAAAGTTCCTGCAGTTTCTCCTCCCAATTCCCACAATTTCTTCCCCCAGTTGCTCCAGTCTCCCTCCCCTATTGGCACAGTTTATTTCAGGTGGGTCTGACTTACCAGTGTCTGTGGTCTCTCTTATCAGTTCATACTTGTTATTCTAAGGCTGCTCATACATAACAATAAAAATAAAGCCTCGTACACACGGCCGGGTTTCCAGTTGGGAAAACTGTAAGGGAGAGCTTTGGCTGGGAATCCCGGCCGTGTGTATGCTCCCTCGCAGCGTTTCCCCATAGGAAAACTGCCGGGTTTAAAACCGCTGGGAGCAGGTTCTTTATTTTCCCGCTGGGATTCCCAGCAGTTTTCCTGCGGGGGAGCATACACACAGCCGGTTTTCCTGGCCAAAAAGCTCTCCTGGCGGTTTTCCTGGCAGGAAAACCGGTCGTGTGTACAGGGCTTCAGGGGGATAGGGTGGGACTTTAGATGAGGCATATGATAGATACTACCATAGGCCTCCATCCCTGTAAATAGATGAAACAAGGGGGGAGGGTTGGGACTTTAAACGAGATGCGTTTTTAGCAGTATGCAATTAAATATAAATATGGAATATACATTTTTTTTCCATAATAGCCAGGCTCAAAGTTGTCAACCAAAAAAAGCACTAAACCAAATTAATCTGTCTAACTGATGTAAGTAAAAACAGAGGTTTAGTTGCAAGCATTTGCAAATACCTGGGAAGCTGCAGAGCCAGCGACAAGGCACTCTGTGTACTGCAGTCCTCCTAACTATGGGCCAGATTCACGAACACTTGCGCTGGAGTATTTGGATATGCGCCGCGTAACTGTGCTGATGCGCCGACGTTTCTATGTGCCCGTACCCACCAAACTAGATGCGCCCAATAACGGCTCATTTGCGACCGGCGGAACGTTCCGACGCCAGAGTATCGTCAGCGCTTATTTTCGCTGGGCGCATCAGTCGCGCCCATTGATTTCCCCTGCAAATATGCAAATGAGGGATTTTTCACAATTCACGAACGGATTAGCACCATACGCTGGCTACATGCGCCGCGCGTATCTCGTCCGTCCGGCGCAAAGTTATTTCTACAAAAGGCTGCTTTATCTTTACTCCAGACGGTCACAGGTCAGCAGGAGAGCAGCTACAGCAGCGTTACCGACGATAAGAGCTAGCTGAGCACCCCCACTTGCAAGGACAACACCTCTGTGTGCCAACATGCCAGGGGCACTCGTGGTCCTAGAACTACTGATGGGTCCCCCGGAACCAAGAAGGCGGGCACGTGAGAGGATATACCGCACTCGTATGAACCTCTTTGGCATGGGGGATGAGGAGGTGTATCGCCTCTTCAGATTCAGCCCTGATGCAATACTTGAACTAACCACAACCCTGCAGGATGACATCACCAGCCCAACACACCGATCACAAGCAGTGCAGCCACTGGTGAAGGTCCTGGCAACACTCCATTTCCTTGCCAGTGGATCATTCCAGCGTACAAGTGGAGTGGTGGCTGGGATGTCACAGTCCTCCATAAGCAGATGTGTGCACCAGGTTGTCCCTGCAATCCTCAGACGCATGTCCAACCAGTTCATCAGACCCACCACTGAGGACCTGCGGCAGAAGGCAATGACAGATTTCTACAACATTGCCAGATTCCCACGCACCATCGGGGCCATTGATTGCACACATGTGGCCCTACAGCCCCCCAGTGCCACAGAGCACATATACCGCAATCGGAAGCATTGGCATTCCATCAACGTACAGGTGATAGCCGATGCCCAACGCCTCATATGGCACGTCCGTGCCAAACCCCCTGGGTCCAGCCATGACAGCTACATATACAATCAGAGCCCCAACCCAGCAGAATTTAACCAGAATATGTATGGGGACCCGTTTGGATGGCGGCATCGGGCGCGATCCGTTGCACCCCGAGTTGGTATGGCAAAAGAGAGCACTGGAAAACAAAAGAAATGTAGGAGTGGAACAAAAAACTTGCATGCCAAACCAAAATACCACCAAACTAAAAGCAGACCAACTCAAACTGGGTCTGCCAGTCAAAAAAAGATGCATAATTAAACTGGTCGGTGGTAGATCTGTGGAGACACTCCATTCCACTCCTAAAACGCATCTCCATCCCTAGATAGGGCCAGATTCAGGTAGTCCAGAGCATCTTTGCTCTGGAGTAACGCTTCTCATTTGCGTTGCGCTGCCGAAATTTTAGGAGCAAGTGCTGTCATTCACGAAGCACTTGCTCCTAAAGTTGCGGCAGCGCATCACAAATGAGCCGGCGGAATTCAAATTTAGCGGGTACGGGGCGTGTAGTATGCTAACTACGCGCGATCCCGCCGCCAACGTACTGCGCATGCGTCGAGTGTCAAAACATCCCCGTGCGCATGCTCCAAAATCTGTGAATGAACGTCAATGACGTCACATTCCCATTCATGACCGTTTTACGCAAGCGACGTTTTTTTTTTTTTTTCCGACGCGATGACGACGCCTATACCTAACATAGGATACTCCAACCCCATGTAGGTATATCTATGCGCCGCGTATCCCGTCCGGAAACGTCGTATCGTCATTGCGTCGCGCCGGATTTCGATCGTGAATTGCCGATTTCCACTCATTAACATATTTTTTGAGCGTAAATCGGCGGGAACGCCCCCGGCGCCATTTTTAAGTTGAAGTAACGATGCGATGGCGAAACTCAGTTACGCTGATCGCATCGGAGCTTCAACCCGGCGTTTCTTGTTTTCTGGTTACAGAAAACAGAAACGCCGGCTCAAAGTCACAGTTAGGCTGGCGGATCACTGGATCCGCCAGCGTAACTGTTCCTGAATCTGGTTCATAGTGTTCAAAAAATGGCGGGATAGGGCTGGGACTTTACATGAGGCATATGATAGAAACTACCATAGGCCTCCATCCCAGTAAATAGATGAAAAAAGGGGGAGGGTTGGGACTTGAAATGAGATGCGTTTTTAGCAGTATGCAATTAAATATAAATGTGGTTATCACCTGTCCTCTGCCTACTGATTAGCACACCTGGGCTCCTTTTCAGGAGACCTTAACCCATGGGTCTTCAAACTATGGCACTCCAGGTGTTCAGGAACTACAATTCCCATCATGCCTAGTCATGTCTGTGAATGTCAGAGTTTTTCAATGCCTCATGGGAAGTGTAGTTCCGCAACAGCTGGAGGGCCGTAGTTTGAGGATCCCTGCCTTAACCACTTCCCGACGGCCGTAGGAATATATGCGGCCGTCGGGTGGTTCTGAATCTCTGACAGGGCGCATATGCGCCCTGTGCTATTCCTGGCCACTAGAGGGCGGGGCGCGCGTGCCCGCTGCATCCCTGAGATACCTGCGATGTCCGCCAGGCACTCGCAATCGGCGGCTACAGGGACAAGACGTGGAGCTCTGTGTGTAAACACAGAGCTCCACGTCCTGTCAGGGAGAGAGGAGATCGATCTGTGTCCCTTGTACATAGGGACACAATCGGTCACCTCCCCCAGTCACCCCCCTCCCCCCACACAGTTAGAACACACCCAGGATACACATTTAACCTCTTCCATGCCCCCCTAGTGTTAACCCCTTCACTGCCAGTCACATTTATACAGTAATCGGTGCATTTTTATAGCACTGATCGCAGTATAAATGTGAATGGCGCCATAACGTCGCAGTCCCAATAAAAATCGCAGATCGCCGCCATTACTAGTAAAAAAAAATAATAATAAAAATTAATAATAATTCTGTCCCCTATTTTGTAAGCGCTGTAACTTTTGCGCAAACCAGTCGCCTTTTGGTTTTTTTTTTCTTTATTTTTTTAGCAAAAATATGTAGAAATATTTAGAATAAACGGCCTAAACTGAGAAAAAAAAAGTTAAAAAAAAAAAAAAAAAATTGGCTATTTATTATAGTAACATGTAAAAAATATTGACTTTTTTTCAAAATTGTCGCTCTTTTTTTGTTTATAGCGCAAAAAATAAAAACCGCAGAGATGATCAAATACCACCAAAAGAAAGCTCTATTTGTGGGGAAAAAAGGACGCCAATTTTGTTTGGGAGCCGCGTCGCACGACCGCGCAATTGTCAGTTAAAGCGACGCAGTGCCAGAAGCTGAAATTTCACCTGGGCAGAAAGGGGGTATAAGTGCCCAGTAAGGAAGTGGTTAAAATTCATAGTTAGGACTGCAGTACACAGAGTGCCTTGTCGCTGGTGCTGCAGCTTCCCAGGTATTTCCAAATGCTTGAAACTAAACCTCTGTTTTTTCTTACATCACTTAGACAGATTAATTTGGTTTAGTGTTTTTTTGGTTGACAACTTTGAGCCTGGCTATTATGGAAACATTTTTTATATTCCATATTTATATTTAATTGCATACTGCTAAATACGCATCTCATTTAACCACTTGCCCATGGTGTCATAGTCAAAATACGTCATGACTTTAAAGATGGATATCTCGGTAACGGCAGCAGCTGCTGCCACAACCGAGATATCCATCTTTTCCATGGGCAGTGCTGTACACGATAATGGCGGTCCCAGCGGCGGATTCGCCGCAAGATCGCCGTTATCGGTGGCGGGAGAGGGCCCCCCCCCCTCCCGCCGCTCTCCCGCGCTCTCCGCCGCTTACCGGAGCCGTCGGTAACGGCGGAGGCGATCGGGTCCTCCTGCTGGCTGTGTTGGGATACGAGTGAGGGAAAAATCGCCCCCACCCGTCCCCCACAGCTCTGCTGGGCGGAAGTGACGTCAAAACGTCAGTTCCGCCCAGCGTCTTAAAGAAACATTTTTTTTTTCTGAAATTTGAAAAATGACATTTTTTTTTTTTTTTTTTCTTTTTTTGCATTTAAGCCTAAATATGAGATCTGAGGTCTTTTTGACCCCAGATCTCATATTTAAGAGGACCTGTCATGCTTTTTTCTATTACAAGGGATGTTTACATTCCTTGTAATAGGAATAAAAGTGATAATTTTTTTTTTTTTAATTTATTTCGATGTATAAAATTATAAACTAATTAAAAATAAATAAGAAAACAAAAAAAAAAAAATTTAAAACGCCCCGTCCCGACGAGCTCGCGCGCAGAAGCGAACGCATACGCGAGTAGCGCCCGCATATGAAAACGGTGATCAAACCACACAAGTGAGATATCGCCGCGATCGTTAGAGCGAGAGCAATAATTCTAGCCCTAGACCTCCTCTGTATCTCAAAAAATGCAACCTGTAGAATTTTTTAAACGTTGCCTATCGAGATTTTTAAGGGTAAAAGTTTGACGCCATGCCACGAGCGGGCGCAATTTTTAAGGGTGACATGTTGGGTATCATTTTACTCGGCGTAACATTATCTATCACAATATATAAAAAAATTGGGCCAAATTTATTGTTGTCTTATTTTTTTATTCAAAAAAGTGTTTTTTTTTCAAAAAAAGTGCGCTTGTAAGACCGCTGCGCAAATACGGTGTGACAAAAAGTATTGCAATGACTGCCATTTTATTCTCTAGGATGTTAGAAAAAAAAAATATATAATGTTTGGGGGGTTTAAGTAATTTTCTAGCAAAAAAAACAGTTTTAGTCTCGTAAACACCGAATCTGAAAAACAAACCCGGTGGGCAAGTGGTTAAAGTCCCAACCCTCCCCCCTTGTTTCCTTTTTTTTTCGTGTGTACAGGGCTCAAGATAAATACCTAGACCCAATGCCCCCACCCACACATTAAATGTGAATGGGGAATCCTTCCGGCTGAGTCTCTGGGGTAGATTCATGTAGATCAGCGGATCTTTTGATCCGCGTGATCTATCTGTTTTACGATCCGCCTGTGCCAGTTTTTGAGGCAAGTGCTGTATTCAGAAAGCACTTGCCTCGTAAGTAGCCCTGGCGGATCGTAAATCCCCCGGCGGAATGCAAATTCCGCGGCTAGGGGGAGTTTACTATTTAAATTGCGCGCGTCCCCGCGCCGATCGTACAGCGCATGCGCCGCCGGCTAAATTTCCCAGCGTGCATTGCTTTAAATGACGTCGCTAGGACGTCATTGTGTTCGTCGTTAACGCTATTAACGTATGGCCATATTCCCGGACGACTTACGTAAACGACGTAACAAATTCAAAATTCGACGCGGGAACGACGGCCATACTTAACATAGGATCCGCCGCACTTACCCCGCATATAGCAGGGGTAACGATCCGCCGGAAAAAGGCGAACGCAAACGACGTAAAGAAAAAAAGTTGCCCGGGCATTCGATTCTGAATCGGCGTTTCTGCTCATTTGCATAATCGGCGCGAAGAAGAACGGAAGCGCCACCTAGCGGACGACGGAAGAATGCAGCCTAAGAATCGACAGTGTAACTCAGTTACACCAGTCGGCTCTAAGGGAGATCTATGCGGAACCTGATTCGAGGAATCAGCCGCATAGATCCGAGCGTCGGATCTCACAGATCCGACGGTGTATCAGTAGATACACCGTCGGATCTCTACATGAATCTACCCCATTGTATTTTGCTCGGATTTCAATCCATGTATGGTTTCAGTTTGCTTATTTGTGCTTTTTATTGCTGTCATACAATTTACAGCAGGTGCAGCTTGAAGAGAAGAAGATGGGATCCATCAGTGACAACGATCTGAGAAACAATGAACATGAATACAGCAGACCTTCCCATATCTACCAGGAGATACCGGCTACTCAAGAGGTGAGATCCAACTCCTGGTCACATACCCAGGGAATGAATAGGGAGTCACGTCAGTTGATAAAACATATCTCTCAGGGGTCAAGTCCTGGGGAAAAAAGTGTGGGAACTCCCACCCAAGATCCACTCCCCCAGGGCCATCTTAATGCAAGGGCACTCCTGGGCACTGCCCAGGGGCCCCAAGTACATGGGGGCCCCACAATCTTGCTTTACATCATACTTGCCAACTGTCCTGGATTTGTTGGGACAGTCATGCTTTTTACTAAACTGTCCCAATATGGTCCCGGGAAGCGTCCCAGAACCTATACTTTGCCCTCCAGATCCCAATGTTGTGCCTTCCTGGCCCCCCCCTGTACTGTGCCGTTCTGCATTCCCCCCTGTACTGTGTTAACATTGATTTATGGAATGTTTTTCTTTTGTAAAATTAATTATATTTTAATATATATGTTATATAAATATATATTTAATTCTATCCACTATTTATACTTTATTTCTTGAAAGTACTGTAGGTGTGTAAATTGGGGTAAGCTTTACTTGCCCAGGGGCCCATGATGCTATTAAGACGACCCTGCACTCCCCCACCAAAAAAAATAAAAAATTATCCACTCATATGCATAATTACTAAACCGCAAATTATTTCGAAATCCCACGATAACTTGCGTGAGACCTCCGCAATGTCTCCTGGGAACAATGACAAAAGCTCCCAGGAGACATTGCGGCATCGAAGGAAGTGACGGAATACCCGCACACTACCCGATGAATCCATATACAGGAAGTGACGGAATACCCGCACACTACCCGATGACTCCATATACAGGAAGTGACGGAATACCCGCACACTACCCGATGAATCCATATACAGGAAGTGACGGAATACCCGCACACTACCCGATGACTCCATATACAGGAAGTGACGGAATACCCGCACACTCCCTGATGAATCCATATACAGGAAGTGACGGAATACCCGCACACTCCCTGATGAATCCATATACAGGAAGTGACGGAATACCCGCACACTCCCTGATGAATCCATATACAGGAAGTGACGGAATACCCGCACACTACCCGATGAATTCATATACAGGAAGTGACGGAATACCCGCACACTACCTGATGAATCCATATACAGAAAGTGACGGAATACCCGCACACTACCCGATGACTCCATATACAGAAAGTGACGGAATACCCGCACACTACCCGATGACTCCATATACAGGAAGTGACGGAATACCCGCACACTACCCGATGAATCCATATACAGGAAGTGACGGAATACCCGCACACTACCCGATGAATCCATATACAGGAAGTGACGGAATACCTGCAAACTACCCGATAAATCCATATACAGGAAGTGACGGAATACCCGCAAACTACCTGATGACTCCATATACAGGAAGTGACGGAATATCCGCACACTACCCAATGACTCCATATACAGGAAGTGACGGAATACCCGCACACTACCTGATGACTCCATATACAGGAAGTGACGGAATACCCGCACATTACCTGATGAATCCATATACAGGAAGTGACGGAATACCCGCACACTACCTGATGAATCCATATACAGGAAGTGACGGAATACCTGCACACTACCCGATGAATCCATATACAGGAAGTGACGGAATACCCGCACACTACCTGATGAATCCATATACAGGAAGTGACGGAATACCCGCACACTACCTGATGAATCCATATACAGGAAGTGACGGAATACCCGCACACTACCTGATGAATCCATATACAGGAAGTGACGGAATACCCGCACACTACCCGATGAATCCATATACAGGAAGTGACGGAATACCCGCACACTCCCCGATAAATCCATATACAGGAAGCGGCCGGTAACATTACTAAGGTTGGCCTGCCCCTGACAGTGACTCGAGCTGGGCATCACCACTTAGTAAAGGATTGGCTCAGGCGGCTCGGCTGCTCTCAGGTGCTCTAGTCCTGCAAAGGGAACTGCGTTCTTGCTGTGAAAAAAGGGCAGGAACTCCGTTCCCACGCGTTCCCGCAGGACTTGAGCCCTGATATCTCTTCAGGGAAATACAAAAGTTTCGAGTAGAGGAAGTCCCTGAGTTACGAACATCCGATTTGCAAACGACTCCTACTTACAAACGGGAGGCTGCATGGCCACTTTTCGACGGCGGGCACATTCGACGGGACATCGGAAAACAACGTATCTGCCATTCTGCGCATGCTGTTCTGACGTACGAACATATTCGACTTAAGAACAAACCTACAGTCCCTAGCCCATTCGTAACTCGGGGACTGCCTGTATAGCCTCACATAAAATAATGTAATGCACCATAATAAAGTACCACCATCCAAATTAATATAGGAAAGCAGGATTTTGATGTGAAGACAATTGCTGAGGCTGACCAAACACCCACCCCAGACTATCTCGGTACTGATATACAAGGTTTTTTGACACCAATGATGATCGTTATTTTACTTCCACCGACACCAATGATAACCCTTCTTTTACTCCCACTGACACTAATGATGACCCTTGTTTTACTCCCACCAATGATGACCCTTGTTTTACTCCCACCAATGATGACCCTTGTTTTACTCCCACCAATGATGACTCTTATTTTACTCCCACCAAAGATGACCCTTGTTTTACTCCCACCAATGATGACTCTTATTTTACTCCCACCAATGATGACCCTTATTTTTCTCCCACTGACACCAATGATGACTCTTATTTTACTCCCACCAATGGTGACCCTTATTTTAATCCCACCAATGGTGACCCTTAATTTACTCCCACCAATGATGACTCTTATTTTACTCCCACCAATGATGACTCTTATTTTACTCCCACAGACACCAATGATGACTCTTATTTTACTCCCACCAATGATGACTCTTATTTTACTCCCACCAATGATGACCCTTATTTTACTCCCACTGACACCATTGATGGGACTAACTTTCTTCCACTGACACCAGCGACTGGGCTAATTTTGGCAAAACAATGAGACCTAAATTGGACCTTATTCTTTATCCTACTGACACCATTTAGGGTCTTATTTTATTTCACTGACAGTAATGACAAGGAAATATACCAGGTGACACTTTCTGTCTCAATCTTTTCTTTTAGGATCCGGCTGAGGTCCTCCAGAATCCTCTGTACATCCCATCTGGTCCCCCTTCCCAGGATGAGCATCCGGCAGAAGGACAATACAGTCTCCTCCAGCTCCCAACCCCCAACCCAACTCTAACCCCCAACCCAACTCTAACCCCCAACCCAACTCTAACCCCTAACCCAACTCTAAAGCCAACTCAACTCCAACCCCCAACTCAACCCCCAGACCAGCAATGATCGCACAATGTGGAGAGGCCCAGGAGATATGATCATTATTTGGGATACATTTCAATGTTGTATAATTATCAGCTTTAGCACTATAACTTCCACCAAACGTACCAGAATATTATCTCCTAGTTCTGTCACTATTTTCTTTTTTGTATTATATGTTGATAAAAAAGTTCATGAAATTCTGTTAAAAATTTATAATAGCCGTGTAACAATAGAAATGTATTATGTAAATGTAACAATGACTCTGAGAGATGGCCGGCAATATTCAATTTTATTCATACATTGATCAGTGGCTGATGTTCTATTACTACCAGCCAACCCTCCAATCAGTGTAGACGGGACCCTGAGACTGAGCCACATCTAAAGAGCTCCAGAAATGACACCACATGAGGCAGATTCTGGTAAGATCGGAGATCCGAGAATGACTGGATGAAATGATGGTCGTTGGGCTAGGATCTCTGATAGGGGTTGTGACAGACTCACCCAGGACAGAGGCTTTTGGAAGGAACTGAATGCTCGCCTCTTGCCTTGCAATCATGGGCCCTGGCATTTGGGGGAACGGTGCTCTTTGTGAGCTGTATGCCTGGGGACCCTGTATATGCCATATTAGAGTGACTAATTCATACTGTTGGGACATAAAGTGTAAGGAGATGCTAATGCCATCACCTCCAGCCATCTGTCTGTTCTCTGTGCTAATCGACCCTGCTAGTGTGTGAGGATGTCCTGTGTTTACACTTATAATAATGTGTATTGTATAGCAGGTGAGCGAGGAGACATGATGTTTACCCTGAAAGGTCATATCTATGAGTTGCCTCGTCTGGGTAAATGATTAGTTAATTAGCTCATGTTAATTTATGTTCTGGTTACCTCCTCTTTAAACTATATATAAGATTATATTCTTGGTTCTAATAAATACTCCATGTTCAGCAGACAAACAAGTCTTGTCTCGTTGTGTGTTGAGGGCAGCTGGAATATCTGATATCTATATCCAGACTGATAGGAAGCGGTATATGACGGAAGCACTCAAGCGGAGGGTGGGATGTACCGTTACAGGGGTCATATCTTCATGAAGTCAGTAAATAAAAATATAATCAAATTTAGTAAAATATAACACAAATACTGATATCTATACAGATATTTATAACCTAATATACAAAGGCATCTAAATAAAATACACATGATGTAGAGATCAGAGCTTCTAGAATAAAATTAGGAGTATATTTTTATTTCATGGTTGCTGTCCATGCATAGGAAGGAAAAGCGTCAAACCACTTCCCTACCGCGGTACGTCATATGACGTCCTTGACTTTCAGTGTGGATATCTGAATATCTGATTGATGGGTGCAGCTACAGGCATTATTCAGATATCCTTCTTTTCTGCCAGCAATTCTTTGCAACATAAGAACGATCATAGAGGCAGTTCCACCGCTTGATCGTTCTTACAGGCGACGGGAGGGGACACCCCCCCTCCCGCTGCCATCAGGTGCTTCTCCGGGCTCTCCCGTGCCATCGGAGTCCATTAGAGACCCGGAGAGGAAGAATCGGCAGGATGACAACCGTAGGGATTTCCGTGACCAAATGGTGACCAGTCATCTCTATGACCATCGGTGGCCCGGGCTCGACGTTATGACGGAATGTAAACAAAGCCGCGGCTGGTAAGCATGAGATCGGTGGATCTCATGCTTTCCAGCGTGGAGGAGAGATGTGGGGGTCTTATTGACCCCGCATCTCTCCATAAAGAGGACTTGTAACTATAGAATCCTATTACAAGGGATGTTTACATCCCTTGTAATGGGAATAAAAGTGATCAAAAAATAAAATGTAAAATAAAGTATAAAAAAAATGTAAAATAAAGTAAAATAAAAAAATATGTAAAAAAAATAATATATTTTAAACGGCCCTTCCCCCGCTAGCTCTCGCTCAGAAGAAAACACACACTTAAGTCCCACCCACATATGTAAACATCTTTTAAACCACACATGTGAGGTATCGCCGTGTGCTTTAGAGCAAGAAGAACATTTCTAGCACTAGACCTCCTCTGTAACTCCAAACTGGTAACCTGTAAAGAAATTTAAAGCATTGGCTATGGAGATTTTTAAGTACCGAAGTTTGGCGTCATTCCATGAGTGCACGCAATTTTAAAGTGTGACATGTTAGGTATCTTTTTACTCGGCATAACATCATCTTTTACATTATACAAAAAAAAAAAAAGATACAAAAAAATTGGGCTAACTTTACTGTTTTGTTATTTTTATATTTCATGAAACAAAAAAAGGTATTGCGCAAATACCATGTGAGATAAAAAGTTGCAACGACCCCAATTTTAATCCCTAGGGTCTCTGCTAAAAAATCATGTATATAATGATAAATTTTCTAGCAAAAAATTATGATTTTTACATGTAGGAGAGGAGTGCCAGAATAGGCCCGGTATGGAAGTGGTTAAGGGGTCTATGTATAAAGCTTTTGTTGTGCGGATAGAACTAAATTCAGGATGAACATTGCCGTACTTCCTCTATTATGTGTGATTCCCATATCATCTGGGCCATATAGTGGCCACAATACATTTATTTTTCCTGGTGGGGATATTTCTGATAAAAAAACGCACATTGTGGCCACTAGATGGTGATGACGATATAAGAATCACACATTATAGAGGAGGTAATCAGCAGCTTCTCTGGAGTCTTCCAGTGATCAGCAGCTTCTCTGGAGTCTTCCAGTGATCAGCAGCTTCTCTGGAGACTTCCAGTGATCAGCAGCTTCTCTGGAGACTTCCAGTGATCAGCAGCTTCTCTGGAGACTTCCAGTGATCAGCAGCTTCTCTGGAGACTTCCAGTGATCAGCAGCTTCTCTGGAGACTTCCAGTGATCAGCAGCTTCTCTGGAGACTTCCAGTGATCAGCAGCTTCTCTGGAGACTTCCAGTGATCAGCAGCTTCTCTGGAGACTTCCGGTGATCAGCATTTTCTCGACACCTACATGACAATGGACGCACAAATGGGGTCAGTAGTCAGCAGATCCCACCATCTGCTGCGCCTACTACGCCGATTCACACCCTTTATCCCTAAAGAAGACGTAGCAGTCAGGGTGGGAACAATTATCAACTCCAGAATTGACTATGCAAATGCCCTCTATCTTGGACTCCCAAAGTACCAAATCTCTCGTCTGCAAGTCGTGCAGAACACGGCCACCAGACTTGTGACTGGGATAAAACCATGGGAATCAATCTCACCTTCACTGAGATCCCTTCACTGGTTGCCTGTAAAAGACAGAATTACTTTCAAGGCACTATGTGTGACACATAAGTGTATTCTGGGAAATGCCCCCCAATATCTATGCGAAAAACTAAAAGCTCACAACCCCAATCACGTTCTGCGATCCACCAACCAAAATCTGCTCCAGATACCCAAAGCCAAATACAAGTCCAAAGGAGAAAAAAGATTTGCGGTCCAAAGACCCCAAGCTATGGAATGCTCTACCACCCAGCATCCGGTTGAAGGTAAACCACCTGACCTTCAGGAGAAAAATCAAAACCCATCTCTTCTGAGGGTTCAGGGAATGGATACCAAGCGCCCAGAGGTGATTCAGTTCGCATGTGCTCCGCTCTATACGTTTTTCACTCAATCGCTTCTGGTGATCAGCAGCTTCTCTAATGACTTCCAGTGATCAGCAGCTTCTCTGGAGACTTCCAGTGATCAGCAGCTTCTCTGGAGACTTCCAGTGATCAGCAGCTTCTCTGGAGACTTCCAGTGATCAGCAGCTTCTCTGGAGACTTCCAGTGATCAGCAGCTTCTCTGGAGACTTCCAGTGATCAGCAGCTTCTCTGGAGACTTCCAGTGATCAGCAGCTTCTCTGGAGACTTCCAGTGATCAGCAGCTTCTCTGGAGACTTCCAGTGATCAACAGCTTCTCTGGAGACTTCCAGTGATCAGCAGCTTCTCTGGAGACTTCCAGTGATCAGCAGCTTCTCTGGAGACTTCCAGTGATCAGCAGCTTCTCTAATGACTTCCAGTGATCAGCAGCTTCTCTGGAGACTTCCAGTGATCAGCAGCTTCTCTAATGACTTCCAGTGATCAGCAGCTTCTCTGGAGACTTCCAGTGATCAGCAGCTTCTCTAATGACTTCCAGTGATCAGCAGCTTCTCTGGAGACTTCCAGTGATCAGCAGCTTCTCTAATGACTTCCAGTGATCAGCAGCTTCTCTGGAGACTTCCAGTGATCAGCAGCTTCTCTAATGACTTCCAGTGATCAGCAGCTTCTCTGGAGACTTCCAGTGATCAGCAGCTTCTCTAATGACTTCCAGTGATCAGCAGCTTCTCTGGAGACTTCCAGTGATCAGCAGCTTCTCTAATGACTTCCATTGATCAGCAGCTTCTCTGGAGACTTCCAGTGATCAGCAGCTTCTCTAATGACTTCCAGTGATCAGCAGCTTCTCTGGAGACTTCCAGTGATTAGCAGCTTCTCTGGAGACTTCCAGTGATCAGCAGCTTCTCTGGAGACTTCCAGTGATCAACAGCTTCTCTGGAGACTTCCAGTGATCAACAGCTTCTCTGGAGACTTCCAGTGATCAGCAGCTTCTCTGGAGACTTCCAGTGATCAGCAGCTTCTCTGGAGACTTCCAGTGATCAGCAGCTTCTCTGGAGACTTCCAGTGATCAGCAGCTTCTCTGGAGACTTCCAGTGATCAGCAGCTTCTCTAATGACTTCCAGTGATCAGCAGCTTCTCTGGAGACTTCCAGTGATCAGCAGCTTCTCTAATGACTTCCAGTGATCAGCAGCTTCTCTGGAGACTTCCAGTGATCAGCAGCTTCTCTAATGACTTCCAGTGATCAGCAGCTTCTCTGGAGACTTCCAGTGATCAGCAGCTTCTCTAATGACTTCCAGTGATCAGCAGCTTCTCTGGAGACTTCCAGTGATCAGCAGCTTCTCTAATGACTTCCAGTGATCAGCAGCTTCTCTGGAGACTTCCAGTGATCAGCAGCTTCTCTAATGACTTCCAGTGATCAGCAGCTTCTCTGGAGACTTCCAGTGATCAGCAGCTTCTCTAATGACTTCCATTGATCAGCAGCTTCTCTGGAGACTTCCAGTGATCAGCAGCTTCTCTAATGACTTCCAGTGATCAGCAGCTTCTCTGGAGACTTCCAGTGATTAGCAGCTTCTCTGGAGACTTCCAGTGATCAGCAGCTTCTCTGGAGACTTCCAGTGATCAGCAGCTTCTCTGGAGACTTCCAGTGATCAGCAGCTTCTCTGCAGACTTCCAGTGATCAGCAGCTTCTCTGGAGACTTCCAGTGATCAGCAGCTTCTCTGGAGACTTCCAGTGATCAGCAGCTTCTCTGGAGACGTCCAGTGATCAGCAGCTTCTCTGGAGACTTCCAGTGATTAGCAGCTTCTCACCTCTCCCCGTTCTTCAGCTCCGGGGACCGATCGTGGGACTCCAGCGGCAATCGGATCTGTGGGTCCCGCAGTCACGGTCATGGAGCTTCGGACCGGGTCGGGGGCGCGCGCTCCACGGCTGGGTACTTAAAGAAGACGCACCTATACCTGCTTGTGCCATTCTGCCGACGTATATGTGCAGGAGGCGGTCCTTAAGTGGTTAAGAGAACAACTGTTCAGAAAGTAAAACATTTCTTACAACTACAGCATGAATGTGCATGCAGATTTGCTGGACAAACAGCTATTCAATTTTTTTTTTCAAATAGAGCCCCGCTGTGAATTATTAATGTAACATGTGAAAAAGAGGGGTGTACTGCGCGAATTCGATAAATAGTAAAGCGGAAACTAAAATGTTATACAACACTAATAATAATGGTCAAAGGAAGAGCTGCGCTGTTGTTAAAATGTGACCCTAGTGACAATGAAGTGCTAGATAAATAGCAATTACAATTATGAAACACCGACTGAGTGAAAAAAAATATGGCCCGGATTCACGTAGAGAGGCGTATCTTTGTGCGGGCGTACCGTATCTTCTTTACGCTACGCCGCCGCAAATTAGAGAGGCAAGTGCCGTATTCACAAAGCACTTGCTCCGTAAGTTTCTGTGGCGTAGCGTAGATTGGCCGGCGTAAGCCCGTCTAATTCTAAGTAGGGAATAGGTGGGCATCATCTATTTAAATTAACCATGACCCCATTCTAATGAATAGCCTACGCCCAGCCTTATTAACGTACTACGTAAACGGCATACACAACGTAAAATTAGACGGCGTCGTTCCCTGGCCCATACCTTTGCATTATCTGCACCTGCTATAGCAGGGGTAACTTTACGTCAGACGTAAGCCTTACGCAAATCGCGTATATGAAGCGGCCGGGCGCATCTACGTTTGTGAACCGGCGTATCTTACACATTTGCATAACGCCAAATGCGTCCAGCGTAACTATGCGCCCACGATACGCCGGCATAGGCAAGTTACGTCGGACGCCTGAAGCCATGTTTTTGGACGTATCGGCGCAAAGATGCGACGGCGCACATTTGATATTACAGCGGCGAATCTGGTGATACGCCGACGTAAATGCTTTCTGAAACTGCCACTATGGTCCAGATTCTCAAAGAATCCCCGGCGGCGTAGCGTTAGGCATTTACACTACGCAGCCGCGACGTACTAGAGCAAGTGCTTTATTCTCTAAGCACTTGCTCCGTAGTTTGCGGAGGCATAGAGTAAATCGCCCAGCGTAAGCCCGCACAATTCAAATGGGGTGGCTTGTATTTAAATTAAGCGCGCCCCCGCGTCGAACGAACTGCGCATGCGCCAGCCGGGGAAAAAGCACAGTGCGCATGCTCCAGCTCACGTCGGAAAGCGCCGTTGAAACCGACGTCAAAACGCCGTGACCGTCACTACGTAATGCCCTATTTGCGAACGAGTTAGTAAAACGACGTAAGCGACGGAAAAAAGCCGACGCTGACCCGACGCCATACTTAACATGGCATCCGACGGCAGCCGACGGCATCCGACGGTACTTCGTAAGGTTACCCCTCATAGAAGCAGGGGTAACCTTTGAGTTCGTAAACGACGTACGCGACGACGGGGCGGCGTAAAAGCGATCGGGAATCGGCGTAGTAGCCTCATTTGCAAAGGCCACCTAGTGGCCGGAGTTGTCATTACAACTACGATCCGCATGTGTAATGGTATTACACTTGTCGGATGTTAAAGCGTATCTATGCCAAAGTGATGCTAAGCATCACTCGCATAGATACGAGGCAAAAAAAAAGGCGATACGACGGGGTATCTGAGATACTCCATCGTATCGCCTCTGAGAATCTGGCCCTATATCTGTAAATAGGTCTGTGAGACCTCAATAGGATAACAAGAAGGGGTTAATTCCTAAATTAGGTAGAAACCTGAGAATTATCAAGTGAATAAATACAAGTCTGTGTGAACAAACAAAAAAAAAACCCTTAGGAATTAACAAAGCGTCAAAGGTAAAAAATGTGAATATAATAAAAATGAATGCAGAGGGGTAGATTCATGTAGCAATTACTCCGGCGTTTTGAGAGATGTGCGGCGTAACTGTTATTTAGCGCCGTCGGATCCATGCGTCGTACCTACTATACCAGATCCGCCTTCAAATCGGGTCATTTTTTCCGGTGTAACTTTTCCACGCCGGCGTGTCTTTGGCGCATCTTTACGCGTGGATTATCTATTCAAATATGCAAATGAGGGAGATCCTCCAATTCAGAAACGCACGTTTCTCTTGCGCCGGTGTAAGCCGGTGCGCGTAACTGGAATTTTCTGCGGAAAGTCACCCCTCATAAAGCAGGGGTAACTTTGCACAGGAGTTGAACAGATCAGCTGGAGAGCAGCTAAAGCAACACTGTTACAAACGAATTGAGCAAAAACACTTGCTGGACAACACATCTGTCTGCCAACATGCCAGGGGCAGCCTTGCTCATAGCCCTACAGCGTCGACGTGCACGTAGGAGGGCACGGGAGAGGATATTCCGCACGCGCATTGACGTCTTTGGCATGAGTGAATTGGAGGTGTTTCGCCTATTCAGATTCAGCCCTGAAGCCATCCTGGAATTAACCACAACCCTGCAAGGTGACATCACCAGCAAGACACACCGCTCACAAGCAGTGCAGCCACTGGTGAAGGTCCTGGCAACACTCCATGTCCTTGCCAGTGGATCATTCCAGCGTACAAGTGGAGTGGTGGCTGGGATGTCACAATCCTCCATGAGCAGATGTGTGCACCCGGTTATCCCTGCAATCCTCAGACGCATGGCCAACCACATCATCAAACCCACCACTGAGGACCTGCGGCTGAAGGCAATGACAGATTTCTACAACCTTGCCAGATTCCCACGCACTGTGGGGGCCATTGATTGCACACATGTGGCCCTACAGCCCCCCAGTGCCACAGAGCACATATACCGCAATCGGAAGCATTGGCACTCCATCAATGTACAGGTGATAGTCGATGCCCAAGGCCTCATATGGCACGTCCGTGCCAAGGACCCCGGGTCCAGCCATGACAGCTACATATACCGTCAAAGCACCATCTCCACAGAATTTGAACAGAACGTGTATGGGGACAGCTGGCTGGTTGGTGAGTGACATGGGTGGCAGGCATGACTATCCCCTCCCGTGATGCACACCTCACAACGGGCACATGCACTATTAACATCCTCCTGTCTTTTCATTACCAGGTGACGCGGCATATGCATTGGGACCCCATCTCATGACTCCATTCCGGGATCCCCAAACCAGAGGAGAGCAAAGATACAATGAAGCACACATCAAAACACGTGCAGTGGTGGAGCGCACATTTGGCCTCCTGAAGTCACGTTTCCGATGCCTGGATAAGTCTGGGGGTACCCTCTTGTATTCCCCAAACTTTGTGTGCCAGATCATTGGGGCATGTTGCATGCTGCACAACTTTGCCGTGAGAAAGAGCCTGGAGATTGAGCTACGTGATGACCTGACCCCCGACCCACACAGTCCCCCCTTGCCCGAGGGTCCCCCGTCTGCTGAGGGAAGAGCAGTCAGGAGGGTCCTTGTGGTAGGCTACTTTTCACGTTAAACACACACATTAATCATGGCACAATGAGCATGCATGCATGCACACCAATGTGGTCCCTAGCACACACACCCCACATCCACATCAAATTGGATTAGACCCAAGTACACCACATGGGACTTGGGAGCAGCAACGCCACGCCACGGCTCCAATTATGTTGCTGTACATTCATACACCATTCACACGTGTCGTAGTGATAACTTCTCACCTATGACTGAGGGTGACACCCCTTAATGGCAGGAGTGTCACCCCCACACATTCACACCTCATTCACACTGTAGCCTGCACTCCTCACCATGTGCAGGGAGATAAACAAAAATATAAATCAGAATCTGAGTATAAAACATAATTATAGAAACATCAACGGCCCTGTCGTGGGCTCCTTCTTGTCCCTAGGCTCCTGGGGCGCAGTTGCCTGGGGTGAGCCACAGGTGGGGGGGCTGGGGGGGCAGGTGGTTGAACCTCAACCAGTCTCTCCCTGGCTGCCTGGCTGCCCTCCATTGCCACGGCTAGCCGGTGGAGGTAAGTATTGGTGGCAGCCTGCATCCGCAGCCGGCGGGTAGTATTGCTGCGCTGCTGTCGCCGTGTCTGCCTCCCCTCCTCACGGACAGCAGCTGCCAGGCTCCGGACCTCGGTGACCAGGTCAGATGTGGTGGTCTGCAGGTCCACCAGGCAGGACAGAAGGGCTGCCCCGTTGCCCACAACGTCCTGCAGGCTATCATTTATTGCAGTATTCTGCCCAGCCTGCTGGGTGATGGCTTCCTGCACTGCCACAGTGCAAGCAGCCTGGCTCTCGGCCGAGGACGCCAGGCTATCTGCCACCCGATGAAGATCACCCGCAAGAGAACCAATATGGCGGGTCTGCCTTGTCTGGTCCCTTGCCAGGTGATCTTCAAAATCATCAGGGACTCCTCTGGTTTTCCTCGTTGCCTTCCTAGAAGCCTGAGAGGCTGGAGGACGGCTGTAGGGGAGGTCCCTTGAAGGGGAATCCCTGGAGGGGATGGTGTCCCTTGAGGGGGAATCCCTGGAGGGGATGGTGTCCCTTGAGGGGGAATCCTGCATGGGGGGGTGGTTTGGGAGTGGCCAGGTATGGGGGTCTCCTCCAGAATATAAACTGCAGCCTCTTCTACCCCGACGTGCTCCTCCTCAACCTCCACAAGCACTTCTGTAGGGGCGATCTCCACCATGGATGGGGTGGGTCGCCCTGCATCAACTGATGGGCCAGCTCCATCCTGCACATCTGTGGATGACACAAAACAAACACATGTTGGAGGAGCCACACACTTGGCACATGTTTCCCCCCCCCCCCACCCATGCAACTCACCACAAAACAGATAAAACAGACTTACCTGACCTCAAAGGCTGCTCCCCTGATTCAAAGCCAGGAAGACCCTCCACCAGCTCCCTATCCAGCAACCTGGCCACCACCATGTCCTCTGCAGTCAGGGTAAGTCTTGTGGCTGGTCCTCCTCCTGTGCCACTGGCATGCTTTCTGATGGCCACAAGTTTGTCTTTGACCAGTCTCCGCATATCATTAATTTTTTTCGGATATGCTTGGGCTCCCTCTCTGCCACACCAACAACATTCACCTGCCTGGTGATTTCCGCATAAATGCGTGTCTTCTCCGCTTTGCCAGTGTGGGCACTCTGTGGCCCATAGAGGCGGGACCCATGTTGGGAGAGCGCATCAGTGATCGCAGCCTTCTCCTGAGGGCTGAAATTAAACATTCTGCGGTCACCGGCAGTGTCTTGTGCAGCCATCCTAAAAGCAAAAACCCTGGCAATTCCAAAAAAATGCTGGTCACGTTTTGCAAGGGAGTGGCGCTTCTGTGTGCGTATTTATGCACTAGTAGGAAGTGGTGCGGCGGATCTTGGTGGTGACGTCGCGCCGTACTGCGCATGTGCACAGTAGCCAGCCAGGCAGGTAACATCAGTGCGCATGCGCCGTTTAAGATACACCGTGCGGATCTCGCCGCGCCACCGTCAGACCATCATTTGCATGTGTTGACGCCCACTTACAGTTCCACGGCCTTACGCCGTCGAAAAACCGCTACGCAGGTGAGTGGAAAATTGATGAATACAGTACATGCCTCTCACCGCTGGTACGGCGTAGCGGAAAAAAGATGTGCCACGCCGGAGCAACGATGCGCCATTTTACATGAATCTACCCCAGAGTGTCCATATAAACTTAAATATCCCCAGTGTTCAACGAATCCAATAGTCCAGGAAAAAGTGCTGACAGGATAGTGCCTCCACCAAACAATAACACTGCCGCTTACCAGATGGATGTGATCTCTAATTATAGGAGATCAATATGCGCATATTGGACCAGATTCAGGTAGAGTTAGGTTGGAGTATCAGTGATTCAGGTAGAGTTAGGTTGGAGTATCAGTGATTCGCCAGCATAACTCTCACTTTGAGCCGGCTTATCTGTTTTCTGTAAGCAGAAAACAAGAAACGCCGGGTTGGAGTTCCTATACGAGCGGCGTAATTGTATTTCGCCGTCGTATCGGAACTGCAATTTAAAAAATGGCGCTCGGGGCGTTCCCGCTGATTAACGCCGAGAATATGTTAATCAGCGGGAATCGGCAACTCACGATCGTACGCGGGCCTGACGCAGTGTCTTTACGACGTTTCCGTAAGCGATACGCGGCGTAAAGAAAAACATGCCCCCTAGGTGGAGTATCCTATGTTAAGTATGGCCGTCGTCATCGCGTCGAATTTAAAAAAAATTGCGTCATTTGCGTAAAAGGTCCGTGAATGGGGATTGACGTTCATTGACAGAATTTGGACTGACACTGAACACGCACTGACAGTCGACGCATGCGCAGTACGTTCGCCGCGGGATCGCGCCTAGTTTAAATAATACACGCCCCCTACCCGCCTAATTTGAATTCCGCCGGCTCATTTTCGCTACGCCGCCGCAACTTTAGGAGCAAGTGCTTTGTGAATAACAGTACGTGCTCCTAAAGTTTCGGCGGAGTAACGTAAATGAGAAACGTTACTCCAAAATAAAGATTCGCCCATCTACCTGAATCTGGCCCATAGTTGATATGCCAGCCTGGGGTACTGTGACACGACAGTGATCACTGTTCCCGGTGACAGGGAGCAGAAGATCAGCGTCTCTAGGCAGAACAGGGAAATGCCTTGTTTACACAGGCATCTCCCCGTTCTGCCTCTTGGTCTCACGATCACGGGCCTGCCGGCGAACATCGAGTTCGCGGGACCCGCGGGCACACCCCCGTGGCCCCAGCACGGCGGCAAATTAAAACTGACATACAGGTACGCCCTTCTGCCTGTACGAGCCCGACGTACAGAGTATGTGTGTGTGTGGCGGTCGACAAGCGGTTAACGTGCAACACTGCACCCAAATGAAGTACAGTTGAACCTCGAATTCCGAGCATAATCCGCTCCAGAAGAATGCTCGTAATCCAAAGTACTTGCGAGTTTCCCCATTGAAATCAATGGAAACTAAAATAATTTGTGGCATGCAATACCGCAATCGATTGTATTTTATATGTCTTATCTCACTTCTTCGATGTAAGTGTGCATTTTTATGTTACTTATTAAATTTTTAAGGGCTTTACACTATGCTAGTCCCTTCCTTTTTTTTTTTATGTGGTGCGTCCTGGATTGCTACATTGTTTGAGACATCTTCTATGCAATATTGAACTACACTGAGGGATTTATGCTACCAATAGATACCCCAGGCTGGGATATCAACCATATGCGCATATTGATCTCCTATAATTAGAGATCACATCCATCTGGTAAGCGGCAGTGTTATTGTTTGGTGGAGGCACTATCCTGTCAGCACTTTTTCCTGGACTATTGGATTCGTTGAACACTGGGGATATTTAAGTTTATATGGACACTCTGCATTCATTTATTATATTCGCATTTTTTACCTTTGACGCTTTGTTAACCACTTCCATGCCGGGCACTTACGCACCTTCCCGCCCAAGCCAATTTTCAGCTTTCAGCCATGTTGCACTTTGAATGACAATTGCGCAGTCATGCTACCCTGCACCCAAACAAAATTGGCGTCCTTTTTTCCCCACAAATAGAGCTTTCTTTTGGTGGTATTTGATCACCTCTGCGATTTTTTTTTTTTTGCGCAACAACTAAAAAAAAACTGACAATTTTGAAAAAAAACAAAGTTTTTATTTTTTTCTGTAATTTTTTTTAAAAATAAGTACGTTTTTTCTTTCAATTACGGGGACTGATGGGCACCGATGAAGTGGCACTGATGGGCACCGATAAGGTAGTACTGATGGGCACCGATGAGGTGGCACTGATAGGCGGCGCTGGTATGCGGCACTGATGGGCACTCATAGGCGGCACTGGGCACTCATAGACGGCACATATAGGCACTCATAGGCGGCACATATGGGTGGCACTGATGGGTACTCATGGGTGGCACAGGTGGGCACTGATAGGTGGGCACTGGGCATGGATTGGCACTGTGGGGTGGCACTGATGGACACTGTGGGGTGGCACTGATGGACACTGAGGGGTGGCACTGATGCATCCATGTTGCCAATCAGTGCCCATTTGTGGGCACTGATTGGCATTGGCAATTTTTTTTAAAATAAGTACGTTTTTTCACTCAATTACGGGCACTGATGGGCACCGATGAGGTGGCACTGATGGGCACCAATAAGGTAGTACTGATAGGCACCGATGAGGTGGCACTGATAGGCGGCACTGATGGGCACTCATAGGCGGCACTGGGCACTCATAGACGGCACATATAGGCACTCATGGGCGGCACATATGGGTGGCACTGATGGGTACTCATGGGTGGCACAGGTGGGCACTGATAGGTGGGCACTGGGCATGGATTGGCACTGTGGGGTGGCACTGATGGACACTGTGGGGTGGCACTGATGGACACTGAGGGGTGGCACTGATGCATCCATGTTGCCAATCAGTGCCCATTTGTGGGCACTGATTGGCATTGGCAATTTTTTTTTAAATAAGTACGTTTTTTCTTTCAATTACGGGCACTGATGGGCACCGATGAGGTGGCACTGATGGGCACCAATAAGGTAGTACTGATGGGCACCGATGAGGTGGCACTGATAGGCGGCGCTGGTATGCGGCACTGATGGGCACTCATAGGCGGCACTGATGGGCACTCATAGGCGGCACTGGGCACTCAGACGGCACATATAGGCACTCATGGGCGGCACATATGGGTGGCACTGATGGGTACTTATGGGTGGCACAGGTGGGCACTGATAGGTGGGCACTGGGCATGGATTGGCACTGTGGGGTGGCACTGATGGACACTGTGGGGTGGCACTGATGGACACTGAGGGGTGGCACTGATGCATCCATGTTGCCAATCAGTGCCTATTTGTGGGCACTGATTGGCATCTCTTTTTTTTTGTTATTTTGACAAAAAAAATTTTTTGCCCCTTCTTTTTTTTTACTCCCTGGTGGTCCAGTGTGGCGATCCAAGGGGGGGCTGCGCTGATAAACAATTGCTGCGATGTGTGCCCCCGGGGGCGCGCAGCGGCTCAATATCCTGATCATGTCATATGACGTGAAGTCAGAAACTAGTAACCACTTTGCCGCCGTCAATATGTCATCGGCGGGCGGCAAGTGGTTAAAGGGTGGAGACAGGCGGCCGGCGATGCTGCACTCTGGATTCCGGACGATCTTATCATCACTGGACCAGAGAGGAGATCACCCGTCGCTGGATACCGACAACGTTGGAGCAGGGAGCCGGACCGAGAGTGGATTACCACTGCTGGATTTTTTTATTTTTTTTAAAAAGGACTTTTTTTTACGGTGTCTGTGTGTGTTTATTTACACTCCCTTCAAAAAAATGGTAGGGGTACAATGTACCCCATTACCAATTCACATTGGGGGGCAAGGATCTGGGGTTCCCCTTTGTTAAAGCGGTCTCCCAGATTCTGATAAGCCCCCCCGACCGCAGACCCCACAACCACCGGCCAGGGTTGTGGGGATGAGGCCCTTGTCCCCATCAACATAGGGACATCCTCCCCATGTTGAGGGCATGTGGTCTGGTGCGGTTCAGGAGAGGGGGGGGGCTGCACTCTGTCCCTCCCTCTTTTCTGCGGCCGGCCAGGTTAACGTGCTCGGATAAGGGTCTGGTGTGGATTTTTGGGGGAACTCCACATCATTTTTTTTTAATTTGGGGTGGAGTTCCCCCTAAATTCCACACCAGACCTGAAAGGTCTGGAATGGATATTTGGGGGGACCCCCACGTAATTTTTTTTTAAAATTGACGGCGGGCTTCCCCCCTTAATATCCATACCAGACCTTCTCTCTTAATTGCCGGGAGCCGACAAATCATTATAGCCGCGAGTAGGTTTAAATTACTTTTTTTCCTTCAGAAACTACACTTTGTGCAGGGACAGTTCTAAGTACGGGAAACATGCGCCACTTCACAGGCAGAACCCAGGTCCCAAGTTAGGACAATAACTCACATATTCGCCTTTAAAATTAGTACTTTAGATTTCAAACGTTCGAGTCCCATAGACTTTAACAGGGTTCTAAAGTTCACACAAACATTTGGTCTGTTCGCAGATTCTGGTGCGAACCGAACCAAACGGGGGGGGGGGGTGGGGGGTGTTCGGCTCATCCCTACTTATCATTAGATGCCTACCAGATCTCCAAGAGGAAGATCCTGGTATTGGCAACACACCGATCGATGTCCACAGGGTTTATGGAACTTCACCTTTTCTGTTGGGTGTTATGATGGATGAATTGAAAGTAGTTCTGTAGAAATGTCTGATAGGATCTTAGAACTTCACTGTAAAATATTAGGCAATGTTCCTTCCTGTTTCTCACCAGACCGCCCGCTCCTCTCCCAGGCACATAGTGTGGTGTAGACTGAGCCGGGCTCCGCCGTCCCCTCACTGCCAGACGCACCTCCTGGAGGAGAAATATGGTGACCTTCTATATCTGGGTCCTTCTTGTGGGTGTGATGGGTAAGTCTCCAACTTTATAAGTTAAAGAGAACCTGTTGATATAAAATTATGCAAGTTTCCATTGTGGACTTGTATGGTTGGAAATGCTTTTTAGAACTATGTCAGATCACCAGGGCCAGACTTACCATTGAATGGTGTAACGGATTGACCCGTGACAGACTGAGATTCTCCTATGTCTAGGGTCACCTTATGTCCACTAGGGCCATAGGGTGACAAAGAATCATAATTTATATATTACATGAGATGGGACATTAATAATATTTCATATTGCAGGTGATTTCATGTGGACCAGAGAGACTCATACCTCTGTATAATAGGCTATTGAAATGCCCTAAAACATGTCTTGAGGTGTTGGCTATTCACTGTGAAAAAAACATTCTGTTGAAAAGGTGGACGCGCAATCGCGGAAGTGAAGGACGCCGTCCTAGGGACGTCGTGTCACAGTAATTCGACCGCGCTGTAGCAGTATTTTTGCTATAGCGCGGTCGGCAAGTGGTTAAAGTGTTCATACATTTTGAAACCAGTACCAGAGCAGAGTCTCGGTTATTATGGGAAATGATATGGATCGTGTATGCAGGATTGCCAGAGTGTGTCAGATAAGCTTGTTGTGGTTGGATGGAAGGTCGTAAACGGTGGTGACCGTTACAGATGGCAACTCTCTTTTTTTTTTAGGGGTCCGGAGGTCCCCAGGGGCCCAGAGGCCCCCAGACGGCAACCCCCTTTTTTTGTTTTTATATATTATTATTATTATTATTATTAAAGGGCCCAGAGGTCTGCAGGGCCCCCAGATGGCAACCCCCCCTTTTTTGTTATACAAATTTTTAATTCATATATATATATATATATTTTTTTTTTTTATTTTTTTTTATTAAAAGGCCCAGAGGTCTCCAGGGCCCCCGGATGGCAACCTCCCTTTTTTATGTATTTTTTATAAATGTTTATTTTTTTTTATTTTCATATATTTTTTTATATTAAAGGGCCCAGAGGTTTCTTTTTTCTTTTTATTAAAGGGCCCAGAGATTCCCAGGGCCCCGGATGGCTACCCCCCTTTTTATATATAGATATATATATATATTTTTTTTTCTTTTTTTCTTCTTTTTTTTGTAAAGGTCCCCCCCTGCTTCTCAATTTGTGGCAGCCCCCCCACTTCTCAATTTCAGGCGGTAGCACCCCCCCCCCCGGTTCTCTGCTCCAGGGGGTCCATGCCTTAAGCTGTGTAAGGGGCCCCAAAATTCCTGATGGCGGCCCTGCGCATACCTCCCAACACGCACGAATTTTGCGGGACACGCACGGAAGCAGGAGGAACTAGAGCGGTGTGTGGAGGACTGTGGCTGCTGAAGGGAAGAAAGCCGACAGCCGGGCTAATGACAGTCTGTGGCCCTGGCTGTCGGCACAGGTGAGAGGCACTCCCCCCGCTCAACAACTGCAAAACCCCTCCCAGGAGGAACCGGAGCGGTGTGGGGATGTCTGCTGAAGGGAAGAGAGCCGACACATTCCGTGCACAGGTGAGAGTCACCCCCCGCTCAACAAATTTAATGCGCACCCCCTCGCTCAACAACTTCAATCCCCCCCAATTCTCGGCTCCAGGGGGCCCCTTCAACACTCAAGCCCAGGGGTCCCCACCACCCTAAGTCCTGCCCTGCAGATCACCCCAATTCCTGCACCTTCACCCCTCAGATCACCCCAATTCCTGCCCCTTCACCCCTCAGATCACCCCAATTCCTGCACCTCCACCCCTCAGATCATCACAATTCCTGCACCTTCACCCATCAGATCACCCCAATTCCTGCACCTTTACCCCTCAGATCACCCCATTTCCTGCACCCTTTACCCCTCAGATCACCCCAATTCCTGCCACCCTTCAACACCCCTCAGATCACCCAATTCCTGCCCTTCACACCTCAGTTCACCCCAATTCCTTGCCACCTTCACCCCTCAGATCTACCCCCAATTCCTCCCCTTCACCCCTCAGAACACCCCAATTTCCTGCACCTTCACCCCTCAGATCACCCCAATTCCTGCACCTTCACCCCTCAGATTCACCCATATTCCTGCACCTTCACCCCTCAGATCACCCCAATTCCTGCCACCTTCAACCCTTCAGATCACCCAATTCCTGCACCTTCACCCCTCAGAACACCCCAATTCCTGCACCTTCAACCCCTCAGATCACCCAATTCCTGCACCTTCACACCTCAGATCACCCCAATTCCTGCACCTTCACCCCTCAGATCACCTGCATTCCTACACTTCCTCACCCCCTCAGATCACCCCAATTCACTGCACCTTCACCTCTCAGATCACCCCAATTCCTCAGCACCAATTCCTGCACACCTCAGATCACCCCAATTCCTGCACCTTCCTGCCCATTCACACCTCAGATCCCCCAATTCCTGCACCTTCACCCCTCAGATCACCCCAATTCCTGCACCTTCACCCCTCAGATCACCCCAATTCCTGCACCTTCACCCCTCAGATCCCCCAATTCCTGCACCTTCACCCCTCAGATCACCCCACTTCCTACACCCCCCCTCAGATCACCCCAATTCCTGCACCTTCACCCCTCAGATCACCCCAATTCCTGCACCTCCCCCCTCAGATCACCCCAATTCCTGCACCTTCACACCTCAGATCACCCAATTCCTGCACCTTCACCACTCAGATCACCCCAATTCCTGCACCTTCAGCCCTCAGATCCCCCAATTCCTGCACCTTCAGCCCTCAGATCCCCCAATTCCTGCACCTTCACCCCTCAGATCCCCCTAATTCCTGTGCTGCCTATCAGTAATAGGACACACTTGCCACTTATTACTAGGGTTGTCCAGATACCGATACTAGTATCGGTATCGGGACCGATACCGAGTATTTGCGGGAGTACTTGTACTCGCGCAAATGCTCCCGATACCCAAATAGAATACTTTTTTTGTATTTATCAACATGTTCTGTGAAAATTCTTTGAGTTTTTTACTACTGCGTGACAAGAAAATAAAACATTTTTATTCATTTTTACTAATTTTTATTCTTTTATAATGTCTTGAGTTAGAGTTCTTTATAATTCTAAAGAAAATATCCTTAGTCTGTATTGTGGTTTGAAAACTGTCACATGGCATTTAATAAAAGTATCGCTATTCAGTATCGGCAAGTACATGAAAAAAAGTATCGGTACTTGTACTCGGTCCTAAAAAAGTGGTATCGGGACAACCCTACTTATTACTGTATGTAGTACCACCACGCCAGCATCCCTATTTGTACCTGTAAAATGAAAAGTTCCGGTTTGACATGAACGCCCCTCGTTTATAGAAGACACCTTTAATAAGTAAGCTTTGTTTATGTAATGAAATAAAACGTCAAATGTTTTTCTCCATGTATCGGTCTGAATTTCGACATATCACAGTTATCACCTCGTCTTCTGTTTGAGGCTTTCCTTCTACTTATTATAATAAAGGTCGTTTCCTGTGACCTCCTTCTTTTCTTTATGTGAGGACCACCTCTCAGGTGAGCCATGAACTGCACTGCATTATATTTGAACCTGATCTCCTTTTCCAGGACTCTCTGATGGAGACTCTGTGAGACGTGTGTCAAGGGGAGAAGGAGGAAGGTCTCGGTCACCTGCAGTGATGCCCACCAGAGCTCTATGAAAGGTCATGAGAAGGAAATCCATTTATGGTGTGATGGCAAAGAAATATTCTGCCCGGTAATCCCAAGTCTGAAGAATGTGACCAATGATATGAAAACCCTGGAAGTCAAATGCAGGACAAAGAGATCAGAAGAGAGAACACGCAAGACTTACTATTGTCAGATAGAAAAGACCCTCTACCTATCAGCCCTCCTTTCTGCGCTTCCAGGTAAGTTAAATCTGCTTATATATTACCTTCCCTGATCTTCCCCTGATCTTCCCCGATCCCCTGATCTTCCCTGATCCCCTGATCTTCCCCTGATCTTCCCTGATCTTCCCCGATCCCCCTTATCCCTCATCCACATGATGATGACATTAATAACCAGTTCAGCTCCAGAAGATTTACCTCCCTTCATGACCGGGCCATTTTTTTGTGATACGGCACTGCGTTGTTTTAACTGGCAATTGCGCGGTCGTGCGACGTGGCTCCCAAACAAAAATGTATGTCCCCTTTTCCTCACAAATAGAGCTTTCTTTCGGTGGTATTTGATCACCTCTGCGGTTTTTATTTTTTGCGCTATAAACAAAAATAGAGCGACAATTTAGAAGAAAATACAATGGGCCAGATTCAGGTACACGTAAATTTGCGCAGCGTAATCGAAATAGTCTACGCTGCCGTATTTCACCAGGCTCTACATCGAATTCTGGTAGATTTTTGCCCGTACGATACGGGGGCGTAGTCTATTTCTCGCCGTGTAATCGGAATACGCGATTAGGGGGCGTGAAGCACTTAAATTAGGCGTGTCCCCGCGGCGATCGAACTGCGCATGCTCCGTTCAGAAATGTCCCGCCGTGCATTGCACGAAATCACGTCGTTACGTCATTCGTTGTTTGAGTAGCGTCGTTTACGAACATTCCTATTCCCGGACGACTTACGTAAAAAATAATAAAAGACGTCGGAAAACGTTGAAATTCGACGCGGGAACGACGGCCATACTTAACATGGGCTGTCTAATATTAGAGCAGCAAAAAGCTAGTATAGTGTTACGCAAAAAAAAAGATGACTAAAAGTGCCGTAAGAGATTGCGATTGAAGATCGTAATTTCGGGGATCGACGGCAAAAGCTCATTAGCATACCCCGACGCGCAAAACGACGGGAAGTCAACCCAGCGGCCGCAATTTTATTGCAGCGTAGATCCGAAGGCGTACGAACACGTAATCCAGTCGAATTGAAGCCCGCAGCCATATTTTCATGGTTTGAGGTTTCAGACTAGTGAAAAAACGCGCGTAAGTCGAAAGTACTCCAGTCTAACACCAGTTACACAGGAGTTACGGCTCTCTGAATCTGGCCCCATATTTTTTACTTTTTGCTATAATAAATATCCCCCAAAAATATATAAAAAAATATATTTTTTTTCCTCAGTTTAGGCCGATACGTATTCTACCTATTTTTGGTAAGATTTATGGCATTTTTATTAATATTTTTTTTTTACTAGTAATGGCGGCGATCAAAAATAGAGCGACAATTAAAAAAAACAAAAACTTTTTGTACTTTCTGCTATAAAACATCCAATATTTGTTTTTTATAAATATCAAATTTCTTCATCAATTAAGGCCAATATTTATTCTGCTACATGTTTTTTGCGCAAGTTATAGAGTCTACAAACCATGGGATATTTTTATTTATTTATGTAACACAGGTCTACTACCGAAGTTATCATTAACCGCTTGCCGACCAGCCGCCGCAGTTATACAGCGGCAGGTCGGCTCTCCTGGGCGAGAGCCCGTAGCTCTACGTCGCACTTTCGACAGCCACTAGGGGGCGCGTGCGCGCCGCCGCCGGCCGGCTCGCTCGCCCCCAAGTCCCGTGCCCGGCGGGTACGATCGCCGCCGGGCACGCGCGATCATTCGTTACAGAGCAAGGACCTGGAGCTATGTGTGTAAACACACAGCACCCGGTCCTGTCAGCGGGGAAACGCTGATCTCCTGTTCATACAATGTATGAACAGGAGATCAGTGATTTCCCCTAGTGAGGCCACACCCCCCATACAGTTAGAACACACCCAGGAACACACTTAACCCTTCCCTGCACCCTAGTGTTAACCCCTTCACTGCCAATGGCATTTTTATAGTAATCCAATGCATTTTTATAGCACTGTTCGCTAAAAAAATGCCAATGGTCCCAAAATGTGTCAAAAGTGTCCGCCATAATGTCGCAGTACTGGAAAAAAAAAACGCTGATCGCTGTCATTACTAGTGTTGAGCGGAATACGCCATATTCGATTTCGCGATATTGCGCGAATATATAGAAGAATATTCGTGATATTTTATCCAAAAAAAAAAATTGCAAAATTTCGCTAATGCGAAAATGATTGCGAAATTCTCATAAACGGAGATCATTTCCTGTATTACTAAACTAATATGCACTAAACACTAACTCTACACTAACTCTACTTAAAAGAAAGGAGAATAAGGGGGCAAAAGAAGGGCGGAGAAGATAATCGCGCAATATTCCTATTGCGCGATTATCTTCTCCGCCCTTCTTTTGCATCAGAGCCAATCAGAATAACTCGAATATCGCACTCGAATAACTCGAATAACAGGAATATCGCGCAATATTCGCAATACGAATATTCGTGAGCAACACTAGTCATTACTAGTAAAAAATTAAAAATAATAAAAATGCCATAAAACTATCCCCTATTTTGTAAACGCTATAACTTTTGCGCAAACCAATCAATAAACGCTTATTGCGTTTTTTTTTTTTTACGAAAAATATGTAGAAGAATACGTATCGGCCTAAACTGAGGAAAACATTTTTTTTTTAGATATTTTTGGGGGATATTTATTACAGAAAAAAGTAAAAAATATAGAATTTTTTTCAAAATAGTCGCTCTATTTTTGTTTATAGCGCAAACAATAAAAACCGCAGAGGTGATCAAATACCACCAAAAGAAATCTCTATTTGTGGGGAAAAAAAGGACGCCAATTTTGTTTGGGAGCCACGTTGCACGACTGCGCAATTGTCAGTTAAAGAGACGCAGTGCCAAATCGCAAAAAGTGCTCTAGTCATTGGGCAGCAATATGGTCCGGGGGTTAAGTCGTTAAATTTATTAGTATAAGATTTCCTATCATCTGTGCCCAGTTTTGCCACACATTCCAGCTCTGAGCAATCCTCTTTTATTGTTCAGTGAAATAAAACGGACTTACAGAGAGAAACGTTGGTCTGTTCTGCCCCCTAGCTGTGAGTGACAGGTTATTTACATATCTCGTGCACTAGCCTGGAGACAGCCATTATTTTTTTAATACCCACCCCCACTCTTTTTTCTGAAGTCATGTGGTTACTTTTCTGGATTTTGACTGGATGTTGGTGATAGAATTCAGTGTAAGGAATACACAGGAAAAATGCATGTTGACAAGGGGAGTGTAGAGGTGGGTGGGGAGTCTACTGACATCATGGCTCCACCCACGAGCTCCAGACAACAGACCCACCCACAGTATCTGCAGTTTTTCAGTTCTTATAACAGACAGGTGAGGATATATGCAGGAGGCATCTATATCCTTATAGATCAGCACTATGGCAGTAGTTTAGAAAGGATGAGAGTGGCTTTAAATCAACTTTAAGAACTGTAGACCCGGATTCACAGAGCACTTACACGGACGTATAACAAGTTACGCCAAAGTAAGTGAAAATGTGTGCCGGAGTATGTGTGCGCCAGAGCCACAAACAGAGATACACCTAAAAACCAGGCTACACCCCATCGACATAACTTGCTTACGCCGGCGTAGCGTGGGAGTACATTTAGGCTGGGTGCATGGTGCCGCTCCCATTGATTAGCCATTCAAACATGCAAATGAGGTAAATACAGCGATTCACGAACGTATGGGCGCGCGGTGCGTGTAAGTTGTACGTCCGGCGTGGCGTGAAGTTATTCCCCATAAAGGAGGTGTGACTCAGCACCAGACATGCTCAGGTCTGCACCAGGGACACACAAGCCGCCGTATTTTGTGTGTACACGTGTCGTGGCTGGGCGTAGGTTCCGTTCACGGCGTACGCAGTAAACAGTGATCCGGCGTATCTAGGCAGTTGTTCCGACATGTTGTGAGCATTCACATGCAGGCAGATGCGTTTCATGCGTTCAGTTCACTATGTTCATTATACTTGGCTTTCTCCACTCCATCATTTTCACTTTTCACCCATCATTTACATCCCATCATTGCGCCTTCACACTCCTTGCGCCTATTCACACCCTCCCACACGCACTGCGATGTAGTACAAGCACACTACGGTTTAATGTCCGCAGCTGCGTAGCGTAGCGTATTCTACACTTACAAGGTGGCAAATTTGAATGAATCCAGCCGTATTGTTCTTTAGAAAGGTTTTTCTAGTTGGACTATGTCAGGCCAACTTTCTGTTTTTCTTTGTTTAAAGAAAGTAAATCTTAAAGCAGTAGCTCATTCCTTCTACTCAGAGTTCCCGCCGGGAAAATGTATGCAGACATGCCGGAGGTGGATCCTGCCATGATTCAAAAGTAAAACCGCGCAGCTCCTCAGATGTTCCCTGATAGCGCAGGCGGGGCAATCTGGAAGATGGCACAGCCTGGACACATAATACAAAAGGATTTCAAAAACACATAAGGCACAAGCAATGGCACAGTGGCACACAAGTGGGCAGGCAGGCGGGGCACAGTGGGGGCAACAATGGCACAGTGCAAGCGGCAATGACACAGTGGGGGCAAGCACATGACACAGTGGGGGCAAGCGATGGCATGACACAGTGGGAGCATGCGATGGCATAAGGCAAGACACACTGTGGGCACTGACACACAAGCGATGACGACAGTGGGGGCAAGCGATGGCACACAGTGGGGGCAATGGCACAGTGGGGGGGCAAGCGATGGCACAGTGGGGGCAGAGATGGGGTGGGGGCAAGCGATGACACAGTGGGGGCAAGCGATGACACAGTGGGGGCAAGCGAGATGACACAGTGGGGGCAAGCGATGGCACGCAGTGGGGGCAAGCGATGGCACAGTGGGGGCAAGCGATGGCACAGTGGAAAGTGATGGCACACAGTGGGGGCAAAGTGATGGCACAGTGATGGCACAGTGGGGGCAGCGATGGCACAGTGGAGGCAAGCGATGGCAGTGGGCACAGTGGGGGGAAGTGATGGCACACAGTGGGGGAAAGTGATGGCACAGTGGGGGAAAGTAATGGCACAGTGGGGGCAAGTGATGGCACAGTGGAGGAAAGTGATGGCACAGTGGAGGAAAGTGATGGCACAGTGGGGGCAAGTGATGGCACAGTGGGGGCAAGTGATGGCACAGTGGAGGCAAGTGATGGCACAGTGGGGGCAAGTAATGGCACAGTGGGGGCAAGTGATGGCACAGTGGAGGCAAGTGATGGCACAGTGGAGAAAAGTGATGGCACAGTGGGGGCAAGTGATGGCACAGTGGAGGCAAGTGATGGCACAGTGAAGTGATGGCACAGTGGGGGAAAGTGATGGCACAGTGGGGGAAAGTGATGGCACAGTGGGGGAAAATGATGGCACAGTGGGGGAAAGTAATGGCACAGTGGGGGCAAGTGATGGCACAGTGGGGGAAAGTGATGGCACAGTGGGGGAAAGTGATGGCACAGTGGGGGAAAATGATGGCACAGTGGGGGAAAGTAATGGCACAGTGGGGGAAAGTGATGGCACAGTGGGGGAAAGTGATGGCACAGTGGGGGAAAGTGATGGCACAGTGGGGGAAAGTGATGGCACAGTGGGGGAAAGTGATGGCACAGTGGAGGAAAGTGATGGCACAGTGGAGGCAAGTGATGGCACAGTGGGGGCAAGTGATGGCACAGTGGGGGCAAGTGATGGCACAGTGGGGGCAAGTGATGGCACAGTGGAGGCAAGTGATGGCACAGTGGGGGCAAGTGATGGCACAGTGGGGGCAAAGTGATGGCACAGTGGAGGCAAGTGATGGCACAGTGGAGGCAAGTGATGGCACAGTGGAGGCAAGTGATGGCACAGTGGGGGCAAGTGATGGCACAGTGGAGGCAAGTGATGGCACAGTGGAGAAAAGTGATGGCACAGTGGAGAAAAGTGATGGCACAGTGGAGGCATGTAATGTAATGTAATGGCACAGTGAGATTTAAAAAAAAGCCTGTTTCTGTCAGCGGTTGTTCTGGCTAAAGTTATAGCTGCATTAGTCACTAGTAAACCTGCTTATCTCAATTTCGACCCAGAATTGAGCATCTGTGCAGAAAAAAAGCAAGCCCAAGTTTCACATTAAGGGGGTAAGTGTTTTTTCAATATCTATTCTATTATTTGATACTGTTTCTTTATTGCTGTTATATCTACGGCTCGCTGATCAGATCCAATGATCCGTGAGCTTTAGATCTACATTTTTTTTTCAGGGGTACCTGAGATCTCAAACTTTTTGCCAAGGGTTCCCCGAAGACAAAAAGGTTGAGAAACACTGAGCTAAGCATTGTGGGATGGGTAGTTGGGTAGGAAGTGACTCTTATTATGTAAATCGCTTTGAGAACTACAAACCCTCAGTTGCAGAATTGTCGCTGTCATTATTTATTTATTTTGTATGACGGATTTCCCCACAAATCGCTATCGCTCAATTCTGCGAGTGATTATAATTTATTATCGCTGTTTTCCAGCTGCTCTAAAACCGCTTTTGACATAAAGGGACACTTTTGGTTGCTATGGACAATCTACAGTTTTCAGATAGAAAGAACAGTATTTATTATATAAAAGTACATGCAGGGCACTGGGCAGACCACTAGGGACCAAAGGGGGATACAAATCATTATTTTATCAATTTTAACTTAGTTTGGTATTGTCTTTAATGCTGTCTGTGGTAGTTTCACATAGTTGTTGGTTTCCCACTTCCCATTTTCACTGATTGCGCCGTTCCCGAGCTGAAAGCAGAGACACAGAGGTGCTGACAATGGTCTCGCTTATGTGCGCCTGGCGTGATCCT
>JAJQKJ010002727.1:0-127080 GCA_029574335.1 Rana kukunoris
TGGAGACTAGGTCACTCCAGAACCTTAATGTGCTTCTTCTTTGTGGCCTTTGTTGCCTTGACTGTGTGTTTTGGGTCATTGTCATGCTGGAATACCCATCCACGACCCATTTTCAATGCTCTGGCTGAGGGAAGGAGGTTCTCACCCAAGATTTGATGGTACTTGTCCTGTCCCCTTAGCAGAAAAACACCCACAAAGCATAATGTTTCCACATCCGTGTTTTGGCGGTGGATGGTGTTCTTGGGGTCATAGTCAGCATTTCTCCTCCTCCTCCAAATATGGAGAGGTGAGTGATGCCAAAGAGCTTGATTTTTGGTCTCATCTGCCCACAACACTTTCACGCAGTTCTCCTCTGAATCATTCAGATGTTCATTAGCAAACTTCTGACACTCCTGTACATTTGCTTTCTTGAGCAGGGGGACCTTGTGGGCACTGCAGGATTTTAGTCCTTCACAACGTAGTCTGTTACCAATTGTTTTCTTGGTGACTATGGTCCCAGCTGCCTTGAAATTATTGACAGGATTCTCCCTGTAGTTCTGAACTGATTTCTCACCATTCTCATGATCATTGAAACTCCACGAGGTGAGATCTTGCATGGAGCCCCAGACCGAGGAGATTGACAGTTATTTTGAGTTTTTTTCCATTTCCAAATAATCGCAACAACTGTTGTCACCCTCTCACCAAGCTGCTTGGCGATGGTCTTGTAGCCCATTCCAGCCTTGTGTAGGTCTACAATCTTGTCCCTGACATCCTTGGACATCTCTTTGGTCTTGGCCATGGTGGAGAGATTAGAATCTGATTGCTTCTGTGGTCAGGTGTCTTTTTATACAGGTAACAAGCTGAGATGAAGAGCACTCCCTTTAAGAGTGCTCCTCATCTCAGCTTGTTGCCTGTATAGAAGACACCTAGGAGGTAGAAATATTGCTGATTGATAAGGGAACAAATACTTTTTCACTCAATAAAATGCAAATCAATTTATAACTTTTTTGAAATGTTTTTCTGGATATTTGTGGTGTTCTGTCTCTCTTAAATAAACCTACTAAATAAATAAACTGATAATTTCCTTGTCAGTGTGCAAACGTACAAAATCAGTAGGGCGTAACGGAATTGCTCCCCACACTCCTTTTTAAGTGCTTCC
This sequence comes from Rana kukunoris, assembly GCA_029574335.1. Classification (NCBI taxonomy): domain Eukaryota; kingdom Metazoa; phylum Chordata; class Amphibia; order Anura; family Ranidae; genus Rana; species Rana kukunoris. The sequence continues at coordinate 1,139 of JAJQKJ010002727.1, forward strand.
GTCATATACCGCTTCCTCCAGTCTAAATATAGATATTATTGCCGCACATTACAGCCAAGAATTAGGCATGACTTGTTTGGCTGCAAAGCTGGAACATGAACTCTTTATTTAAACAAAGGCACACAGATATACACTAAGGGAACAACCCCCCCTCCTTTGCATAATGACACAGGGCAGGGCACCAAGAAACACACAGGTGTATTCAAACTTCTCATCAGTAGACTGTCATATCAACAGGGAGAGCTGTTGGAGGAATCCCCCCCCTCCTCACAGCTAATCCACATACACATATACATCCCATAATACTTTCCTCACAAGGCATACAGACACAATAGAACAATGGGATACAGGCCCCCACCCCACCTCAGACCATCAAGCAATAGTCTCTGATGAAAGGGGGGCTTTATCTTCATATATTCTTGAGATCAGACTGGGGTTCTCGGTCACCCTTTGCCCATACATATACACAGGGTGAATTACACATAGGAGGGGCCGGGGGGGCTGGACAAGGAGTTTCCAGAGCTCTCCAAGAAAAGCCAGGTTCCACAAGCCCCCCCGCCCAAAGTAACTCCCACTTTGTTTCCTAACTGTACATAGTACAACAGACGCATATCATGAATATAAAATGTTGGAGTAACAAACACTTTAAGTGCAGTATTGTGCAGAAGTATAACCTCGCCATCTTCAGGTTCCAACCCAATTCTAAAAAGGTAGTACATTTTGTCAAAATTCAGGAATTGATGTCCTTTTGTCACGCAGGAGATATATGAACTAGTTTTATGAATTTAACCTCTTTTACAGCATGAATCTGCTTCTTTGGACATGTTTGAACACATTTTTGAGTCCATTAATTCGGAAATTTTTATGGCGGAGGAAGAAAAAACCTTTATCAAAGAACTGATCGAGAGTGAGAATAATACCTCAGTAGGTGTTTTTTTTTGTGGGTGGAATCTTTTTTAAGGGCTTGTACATACTAAGGCTTGTCTTTGTGGTATGTTTGATGACAGAGGTTAATGCAGCATAAATTCCTCTGCATACAGGAGGTGCAAGTTTCTTTGAGGGACACGCCAATTTGAGGTTTGCTGTAGACAGCCATACTTGATCACCCGGTTGGAGACACAGTTCCCCTCTCCTCTTCTTATCAAATGCTTTTTTGCTATGCGCCTGTGCCTTGGTCACTGCCTCTTGTAGCAACTTATTATTGTGGTTGAGGAAGTCCACTGTACTCTGAACAGCTGGAACCGTGGATTCTGGAACATGGTCGGGTAGGAAGCAGGGAAGAAAAACATAACTGGCAAATATTGGAGATTGTTCAGTAGTTGAATGGCTGGCGTTACTTCAAAACCACGCACAATGTCCTCCAACCCGTGAAAGTAAATTGTACCCCACGATCTGAGACCATATTTGCAGGCATCCCATGAAGTCTCATGATTTCTTTACCGAAAACGCGAGCAGTTTCCATAGAGAAAAAACAATATTTTTTCCTTTTTTGTTATAGGAAAAATCAAATAAACTAAATTTTAGTCAAACATTTAGGCCAAAATGTATTCAGCCACATGTCTTTAGTAAAAAAAAATCGCAATAAAAAAAAAATAGCTACCTAGCGGGAACAGCGACACTAATACAGCGATCAGAAAAATGATCGCTTAGTGACACTGGCAATAGGGAGTGAAAGGGTTAACTAGGGCGGTGATCAAGGGGTTAAAACTTTATTAGGGGGGGTACGGGTGCTACCCTGAACCTAACACTAACTGCCTGTCACACTGACACTAAATGCAGTGATCAGTACATATATGATCACTGCATTCAGTGACAGGGGGGGGGGTGATCGCAAGGGGTTAATGTGCCTGCGTGTACTGGTGTCCGTGTAGTGTTGTGCAGACTTACTGTGTGATGTATTCTCTCCTCAGCGGCGGTTGAAAATACAGCTGAGAGGAGAGATTACATCACTTCCCCCTTCCTGTGTTTACACAGGCAGAGGAAGTGACGCACAGGGGAGCGTGCAGATTGGCTGGGAGCGATCCGGAGGGGGCGGACAAAAACGAACAGATTGGACCCACGTCTAGGCAGGGACGTACAGGTACGCCAATGTGCCTGTACGTGCCATTCTGCCAACGTATATGTACATGCGGCGGTCCTTAAGTGGTTAAATTAAAGTCTGACAGTAGCTGATAAAGTAAAAAGTAATGTTTTGCATTCTAACTAGTTTGATACCTGTTGAAATCTAACTGTCCGTCACTCCTGAATCGTTATTCTCACTGACTTCCTGGTTTGCGGTGCGCATTCATTCTTGCTACATCATGGCCTAATGGGAACTACAGTTCCCATCAGGCTTAGCCTCCATCCCTGTGAGGGATGAGAGAGCATCTTCACGCAGGGCTGTAGTCATAGGGAGGGGGTGAGCACATTCTGCTTTCCACCATGCAAAACGGCTCAGATGCTGGTGGAAAGCAAGAAGAGGAGAGACAGGAAAAAGCATTTTCAAACCTGGATTACTGTATTTTGGAGGTTAAAGGGAAAAACGAGGTAAGTGATATTTAAATGCTCTAGCTTACAGCAATCAATTGATCTAATAAAAAAACAAACCTTTTAGTGTTCCTTTAAGGAAGGTCAAGGCAAGCCGGGTCAAAAACTAAAGTCAAACATGGGAACAGGCATGCATACATACCCACATCTGTGCACTGCAAGAGGCCTCGGAGCATCACGTGCACTATAACCTTACCTCTCAACTTTTTGTGATGGGAATTCCCTTAAAGGAGAATTATGCAAAAAAATATGATTAGTTAAACCTACAAGTACTTTTTTTTTTTTTTGTTAACACTAATATTCGTTTTTACTGCCTTTTGAAATTTACGATGCAGCAAATTAGAAATTGCATGAAAGATTTAGGACTGGGAGACACTTTTTGAAAAATAAGTAGTACAAATGAGGAAAGAGGGACTTTGTTCTATATCAGGGACAGTCCCTCCAAATCAGGGGCAGTTGGGAGATATGCTATAACTGGTACTTCCTTGACAAGTACAGTAAAAGGCATAGGCCATCCTCTCTTTTTTGTTCCGGTTTTACTCTGCATTGCATGTTACAAAATGTAGGACTCGTGTGGCAGTTGGTTTTTGGAGGAAACCTTGGGGATGTGTCCTCAAAAGCTTTGCCAGTGTCCATCTGTACCAGGTACCAACCCAGAACCCACTCACAGATCGGGGTAGGGTTATAGGATACCTAGGGTGGTGAGTCATCAAAAGCTTTGCCAGTGTCCATATGAAGATACCAGCCCTATAACCCAAGATTTATGAATATCCAGTGTCATGTACTGTACTAAAAGATACAGAATTTACAGGAAAGTCAAAAGTCCCTTTTTTCTTGGTGCATGTTTACATCTTTCTCTTGTATCTGTCATATGTTTATTTAATTAAATCTGTAAATATGTGTATTTAAAAATTAGAAACCGGAGTGGCCTTACAAAGGTCGGCCAGAAGAGAAAAGCTTCTTATATGATATCGTGTCTAACAAAAGAAATGGCATCGATGTGGATAAATGGGACTACTTTGCCAGGTACGCACATATTTAGTAGACATTTATTGTGACTGTTGTGCAGAGGTGTATTTAGGTTTTGTGCTGCCCTAGGCCTGACTAAACTCGTGCACCCCCTAATTTAAATATGACCCAACCCTTCCTGTCATGGCCACACCCTGTGTTGTTTAAGACCCGTCCTGAAATTTTCGAGTGAGGACATTAGTTCTGAGGGCCTGGGGGGGGGGGGGGGGGGGGGCAATGGATTCCCTTAATTTACTTAGATTTCCTCTTACTTCCTGGTTGCCCATAGAGCAGGAAGTGAAGGGAAATCTTCGCAATGGGACAGGGTTGGTAAAAAAAATAAACTGACAGGGGCTATAACCCTCCCTTACTCTACCCAAAATGAAAAAAAAAGTGTTGCCGATAGTTCTACTTTAAGTAGGTGTTGCAGCAGAAACATATAGCACAGTGAGGAAGGTTTGTGGTCCAGGATGATAAAACAGTCAAAATTGGAAGCGCCCCCCCCCCCCCCCCCCAGTTGTCGAATGCCGGCTGCCCGCATACCAGAAGCAGCGCGGACGCTTTATGGGGGTGCTAGACTAATTTTCCTAACAGTGTAGCGCAAGCCGGCAGGGACTCTTTTCGTGCTGCCCCCCTGCAAAGTGCTGCCCTAGGCCTGGGCCTTGTTGGCCTAGGCCAGGATACAGCTCTTTAGTTGTGGACAACATGAACTGCAAGCTACAATACCACACCTTCCAACTTTTTGAGATGGGAATGGGGGACACCTGCCAGCAAAAGCATGCAGGCATAGGACTCACCCCTTGCCACGCCCCCTTAAAGGAGAATTGTACAAAAAACAAGATTGGTTAAACCCACAAGGGCTTTTTTTACCACTACTATTCCTCTTTATTGAATTTTGGAATTTACAAATGCAGAATTTTAGAATTTGGATGAAAGGTTTAGCTCTGGAAAACACTTTTTGATAGATACAAAGTGAATTTTACATACATCTATAGAGATCAGACCAAAATGAGAAGGAATGAGGCAATGGGAGCAATGCAATACTGAAACTATTTTGTCCTGGCTTATCACCTTGTGCTTCCCACATCTCACTTTTGGTCAGCAATGTTATTCATAACATTCAGGAACTAACAGGGAACAAGACATATCTTTTGGGGGTCTATTTGCAGAGTTTCTGGGCATTGTGGTTATTATTGTGCTCTGCAAGCTAGATGTATGTGCAGATACAGCAGTGTGCTCGTGTTTTTTTTCCTGCTTTGTTTACTTGTTCTAAATGGCTGCAGATTTTGCTTTTAATATATTGACTTAAAGCAGTTGTAAAGGTGTGTGTGTGTGTGTGTGTGTGTGTGTGTGTGTGTGTGTGTATACAGAGTGAGTAAGTGAAGAACTTGTATAGCGCAGCACATGCAAACTAAATCGCCTCTGGGCGCTCGTTGTTCCTTTCTCTTTTGTCATCAAAAGAGATGAGTCTTGATCTTTCTCCTAAATGCCAAGTGGTTCTCCTCCAACCGAATGCTGGTTGGTAAAGCATTCCATAGTCTGGGGCCTTGGACTGCAAATCTTCTTTCTCCTTTGGATTTGTATCTGGCCTTGGGTATCTGAAGGAGATTTTGGTTGGTGGATCGCAGAACGCGATTAGGGTTGTGAGCTTTTAATTTTTCGCATAGATATTGGGGGGCCTTCCCATGGATGCACTTATGCGTCAGACAGAGTGCTTTAAAAGCAATTCTGTCTTTTACTGCCAACCAATGAAGGGATCTAAACGAGGCCGAGTCTGGCGGCCGTATTTTGTACGACTTGCAGACGAGCGATTTGGTACTTTGGGAGTCCGAGATAGAGGGCATTTGCATAGTCCAGTCTGGAGTTCACAATTGTTCCCACCACGACTGCTATGTCTTCTTTCGGAATGAAAGGAGTAATGCCGCATACACACCATCACTTTATGCGATGGAAAAAAACCGAAGTTTTCTGTGAAGTAAAAAACAAAGTTTTTGAAACTTAAATTTTCAAAAAAGGACAGTGCCTACACACCATCGTTTTTTTACAATACTCTAGCAAAGCAAGGTTACGTTCACCACTCTTTTCCATTGAAGCTCGCTTCATAACTAGCTTCTGGGCATGCGCGGGTTGAAAAACGTTGTTTTAAACGTCTTTTTTTTGCTACACACAGTGATTTTTTGTGAAACAAAAAACAACGTTTTGAAAAACTACACAAAAAATTAAAGCAATGCTTCAATTTTTTTTGTCGTTTTTCACAAGAAATAAAACAACGTTTTCCCCCCACACATTTAAATTGACGTTTTTAAAAACGTTGTTTTTTTCCATCACATAAAGTGATGGTGTGTACGCGCAGGGGCGTTGCTATGGGGGTGCGATCCGCACCCGGGTGACACCCTTAGAGGGGTGACACCATCCCGATTAAAAAAAAAAAAAAAAAAAAAAACATTTTTGTGTGTTTTTTTTTTTTTGCTGACATTATATTATGGTCAGTGCCGGATTGGACTATCGGAAGATCGGGAGAAATCCTGGTAGGCTGCCTGTAATGTGGCCGGTTTGAGTTGCGGGGCTGCAGTGCTCTCTGTCCTCTCTCTGTTACTGACTCGGCTTTCTGAAGTAGCCAGGGTCGCAGAAGGCGATTTATCTTGGTTCTCCTCTTTTTTGGAAAACCGATCGCAAACAGTGAATCTAGGACCTTTTACGTCTGAAAAACGCACAGTAACATGCGGAGTCCCTCAAGGATCGCCTCTGTCACCAGTGCTATTCAACATCTACCTTCGTCCTCTTTTTGAGATTATTAGCAGCCAAAATCTGCTTTATCACTCTTATGCAGATGACACGCAACTGTATTTCCGCATCTGCAATAGACAGGATCACCACCTCAATCTAGAGACATGCCTCTCTTTGATAGAGGACTGGATGACAAAGAGTTATCTTAAACTCAATGGAGCGAAAACAGAACTTCTTCTGTTTCACGCCAAGCGAAGGAATCAACCCTCAACAGCGTGGACCCCCCGCCCTATTTTGGGCAAGCTCATCACCCCTAGCGCCAAAGTCAAAAGCCTAGGGGTCATTTTTGACTCCTTTATGACAATGGACGCACAAATAGGGTCAGTGGTCAGCGGATCTCAACATCTACTGCGCCTACTACGCAGACTCACTCCGTTCATCCCTAAAGAAGATTTAGCGGTTCGTGGTGGGAGCAGTTGTAAACTCCAGGTTGGATTATGCAAATGCCCTTTACCTCGGTCTCCCCAAATACCAAATCGCTCGTCTGCAAGTCGTTCAGAATACGGCCGCCAGACTTGTGACTGGGAAAAAACCCTGGGAATCTATCTCACCTTCACTGAGAGCCCTTCATTGGCTGCCAGTTAAAGACAGAATCGCTTTTAAAGCTCTCTGTCTTACGCATAGATGTGTCCATGAGAATGCCCCCTTTTACTTATGCGAATTAATAAAAGCGCATAATCCAAATCGCGTTTTGCGATCCACGAATCAGAACCTGCTCCAGGTTCCGAAAGCCAACTTCAAGTCCAAAGGAGAAAGAAGATTTGCGATCCAGGGTCCCAGACTATGGAACGCTTTACCAACCAGCATTCGGTTGGAGGAGAACCACCTAGCATTTAGGAAAAAGGTCAAGACTTTTCTCTTTTGATATCAAAGGAGACAGGAACAACAAGCGCCCAGAGGCGATTCAGTTCGCATGTGCCGCGCTATATAAGTTCTCATTCATTCATTCATTCATTCTCTCCTGTGTATCATCAGGGCCGGCCTTTGGGGTGTGCGAGCCGTGCGGCACACACAGCTCACAGAATGTGAGTGACACCAGGCCGATCCTAGATGGGGTGCAGTTTACAGAGGTGGTGGCGCTTAAGCACCAGAGTGTTCCCCTCCCTCCTCCTTCCCCTTGTTGGTGTCTCTCTCGCAGCTCACAGCCTCTGCGCTGTTTCCCAGATCCATTCTGGCCCCCCCCACAGGCCGTGCGGGGGGGTGGGGGGGGACTGCCTGCCTGTAACACTCCCCCATCTAATGCTGTCCCTCAGGGATCTCCAACTAATGTCTCCGGAGGCAGCCTGAGTTTGTGGGTGTAGCTAGGGGTGTGGCTGCTTCCTCCACTCCTCCCACAGTCTCCTTTACTCTGGCTGATCCCACAGCTGAAGGTGAAAGAAACGAGGTCACTACATAGAGTCCCTGACCTGGCACCATACCACCCCAGCCTGCCCTATGCCACTGCAACTTGCCCTATGCCACTCCAGCCTGCCCTATAGCACCACAAACTGCCCTATGCCACCGCATCCTGCCCTATGCCACCGCATCCTGCCCTATGCCACCCAGCCTGCCCTTTACCACACCAGCCTGCCCTTTACCACACCAGCCTGCCCTATGCCACTGCAACTTGCCCTATAGGACCCCAGCCTGCCCTATAGGACCCCAGCCTGCCCTATACCACCCCAGCCTGCCCTATACCACCCCAGCCTGCCCTATGCCACCACAACCTGCTTTATGCCACCACAACCTGCTTTATGCCACCACAACCTGCTCTCTGCCACCATAACCTGCTCTATGCCACCCCATCCTGCCCTATATCGCCCCAACCGTCTCAATACCACCCTATAATTTAATTTACAGGGGCCATTTGGGCGGGGCGCCACAGGATTATCTCGCACAGGGCGCCTGAACACCTAAGGCCGGCCCTGTGTATCATCATCACGGAGCTGGCTGGGTCTGTGTTCGGCGATGACGCTGTAACACAGTCCCGCCCCCCCTAGACTGGCTCATGTGATAGGCTGAACACTGATGCTATCTACTATCACATGAGCCGGTCTAGGGGGGCGGGACCGTGTTACTGCGTTATCGCCGAACACAGACCCAGGCAGACCAGCTCAGTGAGGATAGACAGGAGATGTCATGGTGGCCGCACAGCCAGCCAGAGGTGCTTAATAGGAGCCGGATCGCATATAGGCTGCATATAGAGGAATTGAGCTGTCTATATTCCTCCATACAGCCGCTGAATGCTTGCAGGAGGGAGAGGAGGAGAATGAAGCATTCTGCGGCTGTATGGAGGAATATAGACAGCTCAATTAATCTATATGCAGCCCCCCTGCTTCTCCTTGAAGCTTCCCCCAGTGTTCTCCCCCCACTACACTCTCCATCCCCCCCCCACAGTTCTCTCTACCCCTGTTCTTTCTGCCCCCTCTGATCCCCCCCCCCATCCTTCTCCAGCCACCATCCCAGTGCCCCCCCCCAGTGCCCTCCACCCCCCGTGCTCTCTCTACCCCTGTTCTCCCCCCAGTGCTCTCCAGCCCTGTTCTCTCCATCCTCCCCCAGTGCTCTCCACCCCTGTTCCCCCCCCCAGTGCTCTCCACCCCTGTTCTGCTCTCCACCCCTGTTCTGCTCTCCACCCCTTTTCTGCTCTCCACCCCTGTTCTGCTCTCCACCCCTGTTTTTCTGGCCCCCACTGGTGCTCTCAAGCTCCCCCTATTGCTCTCCACTCCCCCCTGCTCTTTGTACCCCCAGTACTCTCCAGCCCCTGTGCTCTCCAGCCTTGTTCCTTTTTGCCCCCCCCCCCCCCCCCCCCAGTGCTCTCAAGATCCCCCTTAGTGGTCTCCCGCCACCCCCTTAGCCTCCCATGCTCTCCACCCCTGTTCTTTTTGCCCCCCCGCCAGTGCCCTCAAGCCCCCCATTGCTCTCCGCTCCCCACCCCTGTGATCTCCACTCCCCTCTGCTCTTTGCCCCCACCCATGTGCTCAGAGGACAGGCTGATTGGGGGCAGAGATCTTAAAATTTATGTTGGGAAAACAAGAGAGACCTGGAGCAGTTTGCAAAGTAAGGCTCTGTACACACGAGGAGACATGTCCGATGAAAACGGTCCGCGGACCGTTTTCATCGGACATGTCTCCTGCAGGATTTTGGTCCGGCGGTGTGTACACGCCATCGGACGAAAATCCCCTCGACAGAAAAGCTGTGATGTATACGTCACCGACGTGCTCAATCCAGGAAGTTCAATGCTTCCACGCATGCGTCGAATCCATTGGGCGCATGCGGGGGAATTCTGTCTGCTGGTTAGTCGTACTAACCAGCAGACATGTCCGACGGAAATGTTTCCAGCGGACAAGTTTTAAAGCATGTTTTAAAACGTTTGTCCGCTGGAAACCTGTCCGCTAGGCCGTACACACGATCTAATCTGTCCACTGAAACTGGTCTGCGGACCAGTTTCAGCAGACATGTTCGATCGTGTGTACGCGGCCTAAGAGTGGTCCAAAATTCTGGGTGAGAGGTAGAAGAAGCTTATTGATGGTTACAGGAAGCAACTGATTTCAGTTATTTTTTCCAAAGGGTGTGCAACCAAATATTAAGTTAAGGGTGGCAAGAATTTTGACCAGCCCATTTTTGGAGTTTTGTGTGACATTATGTACAATTTGCTTTTTTTCCTCCTTTTTTTGTTTTGTTCCAATACACACAAAGGGAATAAACGTGTATAGCAAAACATGTGTTACTGCAATACTCTGAGAAATTCTTGATTTTCTGGAAAAAATTCTAGGGTGCCAACAATTTTGGCCATGACTGTGTGCGTGTGTGTGTGTGTATATATATATATTATATATATATATATATATATATATATATATATATATATATATTGTGTGTGTATGTAGCACACAGAAAAGAACTGGCACAGCAGACCGTGTGGAGAAAAACAAAAAAAAAAAGGTGTTTTATTTTAAATACACCACAAAATATTATGACAGAAAACAAAAACAAATATGTGTATATATATATTGTGCTGCCCCATATATATATAGCCACACAGGCTATATACACAGCACAAAGCACTAATCCACACAGGTCTGCCTCCAATATATAAAAATTAACGAGCCCACCTATTCTTTTAATAAAATACTTGACTGCTCTGGACGCAACCAGGGGATACAATATATATATATATATATATATATATATATATATATATATATATATATATATATATATATATATATATATATATATATAATATATAAAAATTTATTCTTTTAATAAAATACTTGACTGCTCTGTACAATGGTATTGCACAAAGCGGCCCTGAATCTCCCTCTTTTGGTGTCCCCTACTGTCGCTCTTGGCTTCTCTTCTCTGTGTGCTGCTATAGAAAGATGCTTCCTATGGGGGTGCACCTGCAGGCCTGCTTCCAAGCCAGGCTGTGTGTGTCCAGACACAGCCTGGCTCGGCCCTGCTCAGACAGTGCACAGAACTGGATTGAATAATTGTGGTAAGAATTTGTGGGGTGCAATACAAATACTAGGACATTTCTTACCTTAATACAAGGAATGCGGCAAGCGAACATATGTCTAGCCTTTACAATCGCCTTAAAGTACTGTATTTATTGGCGTATAACACTCACCTTTTTACCCTGAAAATAGAGAGTAAACTGTGCCTGTGTGTTATACGCAGAGGGCTGTGGAAAGTTTTGTCCCTGAAACTTCCCTCTAAAAGTTATGGTGCGTGTTATACGCCTGTGCGTGTTATATGCCGATCGGGTCTAAACCCAAGAACAGAAATATGATGTGGTGGCTTAATCTTCATAACATAGGCTAATAACAACAACAATATTTGAGATTTTTAGTACTGCTTTATCAGTTCACTAAATCCCCTCAATACCAGGTAATTTATTTTTTGTTCTGTGAATGTTTAACTGACACATACTTGGGCATACAAAAGTATACCCAAAGAAATTATATATTATTTTTTGAGACCGCACTTTTTTTTGGTGTTAAACACTGACTTTTTTTATAACTTTTTTTTCACTGTATAAAGGAAAAATCGAGGTTATGAAAAAAAATGTTTCTAGTTCTTCAGGCCTTAAAATGCCACGACAGTACAAATGACCCTTTTTGGAAAGTAGACAACCCAGGGTTTTGGTGGGAGGCATGGTGAGTGTTTTGGATATCAATTTTTTTGCCACAGTGTCTTGGAAGATGACATGCTGGTGTTGGTGGGGTAAAAGAGACTGTATGTATATTGCATACATGATCAAAAAATTATATAAAGATGGTTAATACACCCAAAACCGCCAGTCTCCATGTAACATGATCTCCAAAAGTATTGGCTTCCTTGTTACCATGGCAATCAAAGTAAAAATTACTGTACAGGTGATAATAACCTAAGTGAAATAAAGCTGCTTGCAATATCACAACAATACCAATTGTGCAAAAAAATACATAATAAAAATTGCAGGGCTAAATAAATGAATTTCAAAGTAAATAATTAGTCCATATAGTGCTTGAACACTAAAGTACTTAGTGACAGATGAAAGAAAAAAAAAGTTGAAGCAATGGGAGTCTAGTCAAGCGTTTCAATAATGATCCAGCAAGTGAATCCCTCAGTGGTTAGACCAGACAGAAAGGTAACATGGCTGGCCCACTACACACTGACCACTACACACCGTTCTTTCTTTAGCAAAAATGTATGGGGTGGGATTACTCTGCCTACAGGAGACCCACCTTACTCATGTGTCTATACCGTATCTGGGCTGGGGTGAATTGTCGAACCCAGTACCACTCAGTTCACACCTCTTATTCTAGGGGGGTGAGTATCCTGATTAGGTCTGGGGTAATGTTCACCTGCAGGCAGATTAAGACTGAATGAATTGGGATGCTACATTTTTTTTTGTATTGTTCAATAGAAAATAGAACCTATGTGTTGGCCAATTTATATGTTCCTCCTCGTTTTGACACTTTATTTTGTATAGGTTGGTGGAGTTGGTTCTGGGTAAACCTGGTGTGCCAATTTATAATGCATGATTTTAATATGGTTTTGGACCGAAAGGTCGGTAGGTTTTCTCATAAGACACAAACGAGTGCTGTAGTTGATGACAGATTGTCCCTATTCTTGATAGAGGCCAGGCTAATAGACATATGGAGAACGTGGAATCCGGCGGCTCCAGGACAGACTCCACTCTTTCTAGAAATTGATATGGTTCTGGGGAATGAGGAGCCACTTCAGATGCTAAAAAATGTAAGTTACCAAAAGGTCTTTTGGACCACTGGTGACAGTATCATTAGAGGTGAGGTAGAGCTTTTGACCCCGAGGAGTGGAAAATAAGCCCTTTTTTTGGTTGGAACTAATGGGTGATCCAGACAAGGTGTTAACAGCCTTGACAGAGTTTGCCGATTTAGATAGAGAAACCGCCCCAGTGGGAGTATCCAGGGACACTTTGAAGGCTTTCCTTTGTGGAATACTCATACAGTAGGTGCCAAAAATTCAAAAACTGACCAAGGATTGGGGAAGGACGGCTGGAGAGAAGGTGGTAACCATGGAAGAACAATATGTAAATAATCCGACCCGGAAACCCTTAGGGCTTGGTTAGATGAACAACAGATTTACAGCACACTAATGATCATGGTTCCCACGATTAGTATAGGGGAGGATAGACACCTGTTCCTGCTATATAGAGCATACTATACTCCAGCCCTCAAAATTTGTACTCGCCTGCTAGCATTTGGCGAATACATATTTACCTATTGCGAGTAGCAGAAAAGGTGCCCAATCAAGTGGAACTACTGTTTTTCTCCTGTTGTCTCCCAAGTCACGCCTGTCAAAATGATTGGTTGCTAGCGTCCTAACAACCAATCAGGTGCTTGGAGGACCCGGCATTCAGAGGAGGAAGATGTAAACTTCCTTCTTCCCAGCTTCCGAGTCCGACTTGCTGACAATGGAAAGGAACAGGAGAGGACTTGCTTTCTGCTCTGGAACACTGCTGAGCTGACTGGCCGGGAGTATGAGGGGACCTGTGTGTTGTCTGGATCTGGACACTGCTGATGATCTAAGCGCAGGGCTGGACTGGGACAAAAATTTGGCCCTGGACTTCATCCAGACTGGCCCACTTTGACTGGTCTCTCCCATGGTGGCTGGACAAACCCACCCCCCCAGCCGGCCAACCCGATCGCCACCCAAGCCCCCTCTCCCCCTTCACTAGCCATTAGCCGTTGTACTTTAGGCTGGTACTCTTATAAGCAGTACCAGTGGGGAAGCTAGACATTATTTCACCCGGGGCAAAGAATCAGTTCCGTGCCCCCCTAATGGGACAAGATTATGCAGAAGTGAGAACCTCCCAGGCCATAGCCATTGAGTCAGCTGTCTGTCCCCTCCCCTGTGCTCCTTCTGGTCCTCCCCCTGCTCCTCTGGTCCTCCCCCTGCTCCTCTGGTCCTCCCCCTGCTCCTCTGGTCCTCCCCCTGCTTCTCTATTCCCCCACATGCTTCTCTGTTCCCCTCCCAGGTGAGCTCTGCGGGGAGAGAGGAGGCGAGTGCTGCGGGGAGAAAAAGAGGAGCGGAGGGAGGCAGCGGTCCGATGTCACTGAAGCCGGCCCACTGAGCCATCGGCCCACCGGGAAACTCCCTGTAGTCCCAATGGCCAGTCCATCCCTGTCTAAGCGAGCAGAGAAATCGGCACTCAGAGCAGGGGGAGGGATCAGGGATTACACTGAACAAGTGTAGAGGGAGGACATGCTCTCCCAGGTCCTAGAGCAGTGTACACTGAGCTGCAACATCTCCCCCTCTACAGAAATGTGGAAGGATGGGGGAGCCATTCATCACCACAGTATCCACAGTACTCGTACCATTTCTGCAGTCTCTCTGACCCCCTCTCCTTACCATGCCTGCAGTCTCTCTGACCCTCTCTCCTTATCATGCCTGCAGTCTCTCTGACCCTCTCTCCTTATCATGCCTGCAGTCTCTCTGACTCTCTCTCCTTAACCATGTCTGCAGTCTCTCTGACCGTCTTTCTCATGCCTGCAGTCTCTCTAACACTCTCCTTACCATGTCTGCAGTCTCTGACCCTCTCTTTCTCATGCCTGCAGTCTCTCTGACCCTCTCTTTACCATCTCTGCAGTCTCTCTGACCCTCTCTTTCTCATGCCTGCAGTCTCTCTGACCCTCTCTTTACCATCTCTGCAGTCTCTCTTACCCTCTCTTTACCATGTCTGCAGTCTCTCTGACCCTCTCTTTCTCATGCCTGCAGTCTCTCTGACCCTCTTTACCATCTCTGCAGTCTCTCTGATCCTCTCATTGTCATGTCTGCAGTCTCTCTGACCCTCTCATTGTCATGTCTGCAGTCTCTTTGACCCTCTCCTTGTCATGTCTGCAGTCTCTCTGACCCTCTCCTTGTCATGTCTGCAGTCTCTCTGACCCTCTCCTTGTCATGTCTGCAGTCTCTCTGACCCTCTCCTTGTCATGTCTGCAGTCTCTCTGACCCTCTCCTTGTCATGTCTGCAGTCTCTCTGACCCTCTCCTTGTCATGTCTGCAGTCTCTCTGGCCCTCTCTTTACCATCTCTGCAGTCTCTCTGACCCTCTCTTTACCATCTCTGCAGTCTCTCTGACCCTCTCCTGTAGTGTTTCTACAGGAGGTACGGAAATGTTTGCCCAGGGTCCATTTAAAATTAGACGACCCTGCATACCATGTATGATCTGAATAAAATATGATTATTTACAAGGGGCGTGTTTGGGGCCACGGTTGGGCAGGGCAACTTGTGGCGAGTAACTCTTAAGGCCTGGCTAGTAGCTCAGGACTTGAAATTTTGAGCCCTGCTATACTCAACGACTCTTCTTGTTTGGCTGTAGGTTAGATGCTAGTTGTCCAAGGTGTGGGGAAATAAAAGGGGATTTAATCCACATGTTTTGGAGGTGTCCGAAAATTATTCCGGTACTGGAAGGAGGTATCCAGAGTTATAAGTCAGGTATTCAGAAGACATCCAAACCCGGATGTAAGGCTTTGTGTGCTGGGGTTTGTAGAGGGGGAGGGAAACCCCGGATACACCTAGATTTCATTCCTCGGGTGTTTATTCCAGGCAAGCTGGCAGTCAGTCTCACCCCCAACTTGTATAGAATGGGAGCGAGGCATGAACAAGACAATCCTGAAGGAAAAATCTGTTTAAAGAAATACGAAGATATCTGGAAACACTGGTGAGAGATAAAAGGATACCCTTCTTATGCCGCGTACACACCAGGGCTGGACTGGGACAAAAATTTGGCCCTGGACTTCATCCAGACCGGCCCACTTTAATTCAATAAAATGCTAACCCCCACCCCCCGAAAAATCAAGCCCACCAAAAGGCCCCTACATCCATTATTATATATCATGAGAGGGTGAGAGAGAGGGGAATGCGAGAGAGGGGGAGGGTTGAGGAAAAGGGGATGAGGGGGGGGGTGAGAGAGGGGGATGAGTGTAAGAAAGAGCCAGTGTAAAAGAGAGGGGGTGAGTGTAAGACCACTTTCACACTGAGACGTTTTTCTGGTGCTTTTGGGCTAAAAATTGAAATGAATGGCCACCGCTGCTGAAGTGCCTGCAAAGCACTTCGGCAGCAGCACTACACAGGTGCAATTAACCTTGAATTTGGCTGCTAGCAGGGGTTAAAAGCGCCTGCTGGACGCCGAATAGTGCAGCTAAAACGACAGTAAAGTGCTGCTAAAACTAGCAGTGTTTTACCGTCAATGCCCGCCCCAGTGTGAAAGCAGCCTAAGAGTCAGGGAGTGAATGAGACAGAGGGGGGGAGCTGAGAGACAGAGGGGGGGGGAGCTGAGAGACAGAGGGGGGTCTGAGAGATAGAGGGGGGGGCTAAAAGACACGTAACTGAGAGACAGAGGGGGGGTCTGAGAGAGTCTCCATTTGAAAAAATAATAATAATTTAAAACGGCCCACTGAGCCATCGGCCCACCGGGAAACTCCCTGTAGTCCCTATGGCCAGTCCATCCCTGGTACACACGATCACTTTATGTGATGAAAAAATACGTTTTTAAAAACGTCAATTTAAATTACCGTGTGTGGGGGGAAAACGTTGTTTTATGTCTTCATGCTTCAATTTTTTGTCGTTTTTCAAAACGTCGTTTTTTGTTTCACAAAAAATCACTGTGTGTAGCAAAAAACGTTGTTTAAAACAACGTTTTTCAACCCGCGCATGCCCAGAAGCTAGTTATGAAGTGAGCTTCAATGGAAAAGAGTGGTGAACGTAACCTCGCTTTGCTAGAGCAATGTGAAAAAACGATAGTGTGTAGGCAACATCGTCTTTGAAAATTGAAGTTTCAAAAACGTCGCTTTTTACTTCACAGAAAACGTCGGTTTTTTTCATCACATAAAGTGATCGTGTGTACGCGGCATCAGAGTGAGGCAGAAGACACTGATTGCCACCATTTCTACATAAAGATTTGAAGAAAGGGCAGGGATAAATGACAACCTTGTTAAAGAAAAAAGAAAAGGGGTAGAGAATGAACGCAATTAAAATAAGTGGCGACATATAGGAATGGAGGAGTAGTGTGAATGAGGGTGAAAGGTGTGGAATATGGAGGGGAGGGAGGATGAGTGGGTATGTTGAAAGTACGTTTCGAATGGGAAGTTCAAGGGCGGAAGATGGATTTGGTATAGATTAAATAATTATTGCGTATATGTCTATCGCTTATATTTTTGTACTTCTGTATAATAAATGGGGCAGCAGGGAGATGGAGGGAAAGGGAATAAGATTTGTTTGGTATGTTAAGATGTTCAATGGGGGAAAAAAAAATTCAATAAAGATTATAAAGTAAAAAAAAAAGATATATTGCGTTGACAAGCTGTCTTGCTGCATTAACCACTTGCTTACTAGGCACTAGGGTTGTCCCGATACCGATACTAGTATCGGTATCGGGACCGATACCGAGTATTTGCGGGAGTACTTGTACTCCCGAAAATACCCCCGATACCTAAATAGAATACTTCCCCCATGCCGTTCCCCCCACCCCCCCCCCCGCCGCCGCCGCATACCGCATAACGTCGCGTTAATCCCCGTGCAATAGAGCGCGCATTACAAGTATTCGTTTGTATACTTGTAATGCCCACCTCGCCATGTATAGACATTCCCCTTCTCGGGATTGGACGGATCTGTCCAATCCCGAGCAAGGGGAGTGTATATGCACGGATCCGTGTATAGACACTCCCCCTTGCTCGGGATTGGACGGATCCGTCCAATCCCGAGAAGAGGAGTGTCTATACATGGCGCGGCGTGGCTGCAATATGGGGGACATACATGGCTGCAATATGTGGGGGACATACATGGCTGTAATATGTGGGGGACATACATGGCTGTAATATGTGGGGGACATACATGGCTGCAATATGTGGGGGACATACATGGCTGCAATATGTGGGGGACATACATGGCTGCAATATGTGGGGGACATACATGGCTGCAATATGTGGGGGACATACATGGCTGCAATATGTGGGGGACATACATGGCTGCAATATGTGGGGGGGAAATGGCTCCATCTGTGGGGGGATATGGCTGCATTTGGGGACACATTTAAAAAAAGTATCGGTATTCGGTATCGGCGACTACTTGAAAAAAAGTAGCGGTACTTGTACTCGGTCCTAAAAAAGAGGTATTGGGACAACCCTACTAGGCACATAAACCCCCTTCGTGCCCAGGCGAAATTTCAGCTTCCTGCACTGCATCGCTTTAACTGACATTTGCGCGGTCATGCGACGTGGCTCCCAAACAAAATTGACGCCTTTTTTTCCCCACAAATAGAGCTTTATTTTGGTGGTATTTGATCACCTCTGCGGTTTTTATTTTTTGTGCTATAAACAAAAAAAGAGCGACAATTTAAAAAATATATATATTTTTCGACGTATTTTTGTAAAAAAAAAAAAAATCGCAATAAGCGACTGCTTTGCGCAAAAGTTATAGCGCCTACAAAATAGGGGACAGAATCTGCGATTTTTATTGGGACTGCGACATTACGGCGGACACATCGGACACTTTTGACACATTTTTGGGACCATTCACATTTATACAGCGATCGGTACTATAAATATGCACTAATTACTGTATAAATGTGACTGGCATTGAAGGGGTTAACACTAGGGGGTGAGGAAGGGGTTAAATGTATTCCCTGGGTGTGTTCTAACTGTGTGGGGGGAGGGGGGTGACTGGGGGAGGTAACCGATGCTGTGTCCCTATGTACAAGGGACACAGATCGGTCTCCTCTCCTCTGACAGCACGTGGAGCTCTGTGTTTACACAAATAGATCTTTCTTTTGGTGGTATTTGATCACCTCTGCGGTTTTTATTTGTTGCGCTATAAACAAAAAATAGAGCGACAATTTTGAAAAAAAATCTATATATAGCCCAAAAACGTATATAAAAATTATTTTTTTCCTCAGTTTAGGCCGATATGTATTCTTCTACCTATTTTTGGTTAAAAAAATCGCAATAAGCGTTTATCGATTGGTTTGCGTAAAATGTATAGCGTTTACAAAATAGGGGATAGTTTTATTGCATTTTTATTATTTTTATTACTACTAATGGCGCCGATCAGCAATTTTTTTTTCATGACTGCGACATTATGGCGGACACTTCGGACAATTTTGACACATTTTTGGGACCATTGACATTTTCACAGCAAAAAATGCATTTAAATTGCATTGTTTATTGTGAAAATGACAGTTGCAGTTTGGGAGTTAACCACGAGGGGGCACTGTAGGATTTGTGTGTTCCCTGTGTGTATTTACAACTGTAGGGGGGTGTGGCTGTAGGTCTGACCTCATCAATCGAGTCTCCCTATAAAAGGGATCACTCGATCGATGCAGCCGCCACAGTGAAGCATGGGGAAGCCGTGTTTACATACGGCTCTCCACGTTCTTCAGCTCTGGGGAGCGATCGTGAGCGGGCGGCTAGAAACGAATAGCCGCGCCTTCATCCCGGATCGCTCCCCGCGGGTTTCTGACCGCCGCATGTAGCGGGGGGGGGTCACAATCGGACCCCCGACCCGCGCAAAGGCAGGGACGTAAATTTAACGTCCATCTGCCTGTACGCGCCCTTCTGTGCCCTTCTGGGGTTAAAGCAGGGTTCCAACCACAATTTGAATTTTTTCAAAGTATGTCCTTTCATCAATCATTGTTATGCTAGACATACGGTCACTTACTAGTTAAAAAACCGCCGTTGTTCCGCTGACTTCTTCACATCTAACACTTTATAATCTGGTGTGCAGATCTGTGTCATTTTGCTTGTAGGCATTGTGAAGCCCACAAGCAATTACTTCCGGGAATCCGCTGGTGACGATTGCTAAAGGGCCGCACGTCCCGCCCCATTCTCGTGCATTCGCAAGACGGCAGCAGCGCCGTGTAGCTGGCCAGCTAGAACCTGTCCTAGGTAGCTAATATAACTTTCATGTGTATATACAGCTAAACCTGCTAAGAACCTAATGTAGAGCACATTTTTATATGTGAGAGACAAAGGCAGAGTTATTCACTGTGATTTTGTGTTTGGATGTTATATAACAGTTGTATGTTGTGTTCACAGAAGCAAAAGAAAAAATATGCCTTTAAGGCCCCGTACACACGATCGGATATATCCGATGAAAACGGTCCGCGGACCATTTCCATCGGATATGTCCGATCGGGAGTTTGATCCGATGGCGTGTACACACCATCGGATCAAATTCCCCGCCGCCGGACGGCGCGGTGACGTAGTGGTGACGCGGCGGTGACGTTGACGCCGCCGCGTCACCGCCACGTCACCGCACCAGGAAGTAAAACACTTCCGCGCATGCGCCGAATCCATTCGGCAGCGGCGCGGGCGGTGGTGGAAGCCGACATGTCTGCTGGTAAGTGTACTAACCAGCAGACATGTCGGGCGGACAGATTCCCACCGGATAGATTTCAAAGCTTGCTTTGAAATCTGTCGGGTGGAGAAATCTGTCCGCTAGCCCATACACACGAGCGGAGATGTCTGCTGAAACGGTCCATCGGACCGTTTTCAGCGGACATATCCCCTCGTGTGTACGCGGCCTAAGAGTCATTTGTTTGTATGAGGCAGGAGGTAAGCAAAGTTATTCACAGTTTAATTCATACCAGAAAGCATAGAGTTAAGTTTTTGTGACTCATCAGAAGCCTTGGCCCAATCGCAGCCAATCTCACATTGATCAGAAGCCTTGACCAGTCACAGCCAGCTTTGCATCCACTGTCTAGGAAGTTTCTAGCACATGCTCTGCAAATTAGTTCATTCCACCACAGAGGACAGAGAGCAGACATACAGAGATCAGTTCTTATGGAAGCCAGAGGTCAAAATTAGGTAATACAGTTATATATATATATGTTCTTATTGTAAATAGTATAATTAGAACTGTATACTGATTTAGCTGTGTGTTCACTTGTAGTTCCACCAAACCCGAACCATATCAAACCCAAACCTTCATACCGAACCACTCATCATACCATACCTTCAAATCAAACTAAGCTAACCCTGCAAACCACAGTTATACCTTTCAGAGAAATCAGAGAATGCTTTAATAACTTACAGAGAGAGAGAGAGAGAGTAAATACTGAAGAAAGAAATATATCCACCATCTTATGTTAACCACTTAACGCATATAACGTATATATACGTCCTCTTTTTGAAGATGGATATCTCGGTAACAGCAGCAGCTGCTGCCACAACCGAGGTATCCATGTTCACAGTGGGCGGGCCTGCACACGATAACGGCGGTCTCCGCAGCCCCCCCCCCTCCCGCCACACTCCCGCGCCCTCCGCCGCTTACTGTAGCCGTCGGTAGCGGCGGAGGCAATCGGGTCCGTTCGGCAGCTGTCCGGGTATGCGAGTGAGGGAAAAATGTCCCTCACTCGTCTCCATAGCTGCGCTGGGCGGAAGTGACGTCAAAACGTCAGTCCCGCCCAGCGTCTTTAAGCAACAATTATTATTTACATTATTTTATTTATTTTTTTCTTCTTTTTTTTCATTTAAGCCTAAATATGAGATCTGAGGTCTTGTCCTCAGACCTGTCATGCTTTTTTCTATTACAAGGGATGTTTACATTCCTTGTAATAGAAATAAAAGTGATAATTTTTATACGAAAACAAAAAAAAAATTTTTTTTAGCTCCCGCATATGAAAACGGTGTTCAAACCACACAAGTGAGGTATCGCCGCAATCGTTAGAGCAAGAGCAATAATTCTAGCCCTAGACCTCCTCTGTATCTAAAAAAATGCAACCTGTAGAATTTTTTAAACGTCGCCTATCAAGATTTTTAAGGGTAAAAGTTTGACGCCATGCCACGAGCGGGCGCAATTTTTAAGTGTGACATGTTGGGTATCATTTTACTCGGCGTAACATTATCTTTCACAATATATAAAAAAATTGGGCCAAATTTATTGTTGTCTTATTTTTTAATTCAAAAAAGTTAATTTTTTCCAAAAAAAGTGCGCTTGTAAGACCGCTGCGCAAATACGGTGTGACAAAAAGTATTGCAATGAGCACCATTTTATTCTCTAGGGTGTTAGAAAAAAATATATATAATTGGGGGTTTTAAGTAATGTTCTAGCAAAAAAAACTATTTTAGTCTCGTAAACACTGAATCTGAAAAACAGGCTCGGTGGTCAAGTGGTTAAACCTACTGCTTTCATAGAACGGTGCTAGAGGAATTTCAGAGTAATAGACAGTCTTGTTGGATTGAAAAGTTAGAGATATCACAATTCTTCTAATGCCATAGTTCTGCGCCTGCCACACGCTGCGCCGTCAACCTCACAGTTTGCCATCAACAACGAGCAGCGGCGGCGGAAGTGCGCGCCGTTTTGATGGCAACCCATAAACAATAACTAGCTGGGAGATTCAAATGGCGGCAAAATCGTCAATGAATCGCCGTAGGGGAAGTGCACGGCATCCTGGGAAATGACACACATTTCCCAGGAGCATTAGCGTTCTGAGGAGCCGAGGGAGCTGACGTCGGGATCCTAGGTGAATCTGAATGCAGAATTCGTGGGACCGCATAGCAACAGGCATTTCCAGGTGAGTAAAAAAATATTTTTCTTTATTTTTTTAGGTCTAATGTGCACTATAAAGGAAAAAACATTTGTTGATGGAAACTCCACTTTAAGGGTGCTAAACCTGTTCAGGTGTATTTTCACTTTTACAGCCAAACTGGGATATGTGATAACATCTCCTTTAATTTTGTTACATGGTTACTCTTTTAAACTTTTTGCTTGCCTAAACAGTGTACCAAACTTTCCTTGCTTTGTAATGTTTAGGAGGGGTCTGTAGGGTAACATAAAATAATTAACCCTGTCTGTATTGTCGTGGCAGCTCCTTATTATCCATTGTAAACTAGATTTGAACACTACTGTATCTATCTTAAGGCTTCATGTACACTTGGCCTTCATTGGCCGTGGGAAAATGCAGCAAAATCTCAGTGTGATTTTGCCACGTTTTGGGGTCAAAACATTTCTAGCTTGAACGCAATTCTTCTGCATTCAGGAGAGGGAGGTTGAACCTCACCTAACCGCAGCAGTTCCTATAAACCCTGCTAAAAGCCTATGGGCCAGATTCTCATAGAATTCCAGCGGCGTAGCGTAAGCCATTTACACTACGCCGCCGCAACTTAACAGAGCAAGTGCCGTATTCTCCACGCACTTGCTCCGTAGTTTGCGGCGGCGTAGTGTAAATGTCCCAGCGTAAGGGCGCGTAATTCAAAGGGGGCGGCTTGTATTTAAATTAAGTGCGCCCCCGCGTCGATCGAACTGCGCATGCGCCGGCCGGGGAAAAAGCCCAGTGCGCATTCAGGAATCTGCGTAGTAGCCTCATTTGCATAGGCAAATGAGAAAACAACGTAAAGGCCACCTAGTGGCCGGAGTTGTCATTACATCTACGATCCGCAAGTGTAATTGTATTACACTTGTCGGATCTTCACCCGTATCTATGCCAAAGTGATTCTAGGAATCACTCGCATAGATACTCGATATGACGGGGTATCTGAGATACTCCGTCGTAGCGCCTCTGAGAATCTGGCCCTATGTGTACAATCAGGGCATAGGCTCACTATGCAAGCCGCTTAGGGCCCCGCAAAGCTGTGGAGGGCCCCCAAAATTACTAGAGGCCCTGCCTGGTGAGAAGTCATTTCTTCGGCCCCTCACCCCGCTTCTTAACTCGCTGGCTGCATGGGAGAAGAGGCAAGAAGTCGCCACTCTCCGCTTCTCACTTTAACCACTTGCCTACTGGGCACATATACCCCCTTCCTGCCCAGACAAAATGTTAGCTTCCGGCACTGCGTCGCTTTAACTGACAATTGCGCGGTCGTGCGACGTAGCTCCCAAACAAAATTGACGTCCTTTTTTTCCCACAAATAGAGCTTTCTTTTGGTGGTATTTAATCGCCCGTGCGGTTTTTATTTTTTGCGCTATAAACAAAAAAAGAGCGTCAATTTTGAAAAAAGACACAATATTTTTTGCTTTTTGCTATAATAAATATCCCATTAAAAAAAAAAAAACATTTTTTTATCTCAGTTTAGGCCGATACGTATTCTTTTACATATTTTTGGTAAAAAAATGTAAAAAATAAAATCGCAATAACCGCATAGTGACTGGTTTGTGCAAAAGTTATATTGCCTACAAAATAGGGGACATAATTATGATTTTTTTTTTTTAATTTTTTTACTAGGAATGGCGGCGATCTGCGATAATTTTTTGGGACTGGGACATTATAGCGGACACATCGGACACTTTTGAGACATTTTTGGGACCATTTACTTTTTTACAGTGAACAATGCTATAAATATGCATTGATAACTGTATAAATGTAACTGGCAGGGAAGGGGTTAACCACTAGGGGGCGGGGAAGGGGTTAAATGTTTCTTCTAGTTTGTGTTCTAACTGTAGGGGGAGGGGGGTGACTGGGGAGGTGACCTATTGTGTACCCATGTACAAGGGACACAATCGGTCTCCTCTCTCCCTGACAGGGACGTGGAGCTCTGTGTTTACACACAGAGCTCCACGTCCCAGCTCAGTTACTTGGCAATCGCGTGTGCCCGGCGGCCATCGCGGCTGCCGGCACGCGCACGGGGTTTCTTAGTGATGCGACGGGTGCGCGCGTGCGCCCCTAGCAGCTTTCTATGACAGCACGTCATATGACGTGCTGTCAGGACAATACAGTTCCCCGCCCGCCATCATTTGACGGTGGGCGGGTATCAAGTGGTTAATGTAAGATGTCATTTCCGACAGCAGAACAACCCCCTCCCCCCCTTCTCAACTTTAATGTGACATGTCATTTTGCTTAGGGCCCCGGGGAGGTCAGGATCGGCACTGTGTACATTGATAAATAGGGGTTAATTTAATATAGGCACATAGACTGTTCACTTTGCAAAGTACAGTTGTATTCTGCAAGTGCAGCTACTCCAGAGCTTAGTGAATGAGCAGAATGCTGACTTCCATCATCCAATCATGTGCTAGGAAAAATGCTGTTTTTAGCTTTACCTCATATATGAAGCTCTGGAGCAACTGCACAGTCTGTTTGCCTTTTAGTAAATCAACCCTATGGGCTTTTATGGAACACAGTTTAGGAGCTTTGTCAAAAAAACACCAAAAGCTCCTAAACTTAAGTTTAGGAGCTGCTAGTGTACATAAAGCCGAACAAAAGTTTAGAAATCTAGAAGCTGGCCTCTTGTGTTGTATGTTAAAGGAGAAGTATGGTCAAAGTTATTTTGGCCATACTTTTCCTGTGGGTCACAGGAGTGCACTTCTGCATTCCTGTGACCCAAATTCAGCCGACAGCAGGTTAAAGGCCGCTGTCGTCACAGAGCCAATCTAGGCTCTGCAGGGACCCCGACTATCATGTTAGGATTCGCCCAGATGCCTGAGCCAGCCTTCCACCCCTTCTACAGCCCAGCACTACACTAAGCACTGGAGGGGAAGAGCAGGGGGGCTCTGTGCCCAAATCGGCAATGACTGCTTTATATAATCATCTCAAAACGTCCTGATGCTGGGGTCTCCTGCTATAATCTGTTTACTAGGTGTTATATGTTTGTTAAGTGTGTCTCTGCCATTGTGTGCTTCTTAGGTGTGAATTGCCATTGTTACTTGAGTTAAGTCACCTATTGTTTCTGTCGGCTAATAATCCTCTTGGAGGTTCCTAGATGATGGGATTAGTCTTGTGTCAACTTTACCTAATGTGTGATGTTTTGGGTAATGCTTTTACCTCTACATCTTGTCTGTATACGATACTTGGGGAAAAAAGGGCTGGTATTAGCTCTCAGTCTGCTAGAAGGGTTTGGAGGCCAAGAGACACTGTTTGGTAGAAGCACCCAAGTGGGGTGCCATGTGGTCTGTCACACTACACTTCTCTTTTAATGAAGTATATCTCGGTGAGTCCCCAGTCTGTGACAGGCAAACAACGTTTGCAATCTGCCACAAGACCTTCTCCTAAGGCTCCATTCACATCTGAGCGACAAAACGCCGGTCGCCCGTCGCTCTTGTCGCTCGAGATGTGAAATAACATTGCGGTCTATGGAGATGGTTCACATCTCAACGCCTGTCGCCTGAAAAAAAAGTCCCGGACCCTTTTTTTCAGGCGACATTGGCGTTTCCTCATAGACCGCAATGTTAAAGAAAGATAAAACTTTCTTTTTTTTTCTACAGGCGGCAAGATAAGCCGCGTACGCGGCGTATCGTGTCGCCTAGGTGTGAATGCAGCCTTAGAAAGATCTAAAAAGTAAAAGATATAAGGCAACAAAAGAGTATGCCGTGTAAATAGGGACACCAAACATAGTGTGTGTTTTTTTTTTTATTTGTCCACGAAAGTGGAAATACACTTTACAAATAGTTCGTCCCTAGTCGGAGTAGAGCATTACCAATGTTTTAAATGTGTCATTTATGTCTTATTACTCAACTCAATGTTTTCCAACAGAGACTGCCATCACTTGGGTATTGCAAACAATTTTGATCATATGCGATGCCTTAAACTTGCCAGAGTCTGTGATGTTGTTATCAACGAGGACAACAACAAGAGGAAGCAAATATGTTTTAGGGATAAGGTAAGTCTCCATGCCATGTACGTAATTCATCTAACTGTGATTTTGGTAGATATAGATGGTTGTGTTTTGAAATAGCTGTTTGACACAAACCCGAGCTCTTGATCATGTACAGCTTATGCGCCAGTGCATAGAAAGCATTTCTTAATCATACATCACAGGACACAAGGTGTCTTATTTATTCACTGTCAGGTGAATAGACGCTGATAAAAAAAAAAATAAAAATGCCAAACCTCCTCCCAGATCAGCGAATGCCTCGTTTTTTTAATAGTGTCCTTAGGTGATGGATGTTCCTGTGAGGTCTTTCTGAAGATTTTTATGTTGGCTTTAGTATTCAGTTTTTATGGTCTGTTTTGCTTATTGAGTTATAGAAAGACTTGCTCCAGATTGGTTGCCTGAGGCCCAGAGGGCCTCAGCACTGGATCCTGCAGGCAAAGATCTCTAGGGTACTTGCTATCTGGTGACCTTGTTTATAGGACACTCTACAGGTTCAGGGCAGAAATTCCCTGAGGGGGAATCGGGACTTTTGAAGGCCCTGTGTGGCATGCCCATAATAAGAGGTGAAGATTGAGCCTCTGGCCCTTCAGCTGTGAAGCAGTAAGGGTGACAAATACAAAAAAAATTCCGCACTATCTTGGATGGTAAGCAGCTACAAAACCAATAGACAAGTGGAAAAAAAAAACAGACAAAACATATAAATTGTAGAGCTAAGAAATTACACCAAGTAATATAAACACTGTGTACAACAATGAATGAAAATAATGATAGACTTATATCTGTGAAAATATATGAAGAAAAAGTCTCTAATGTGAAATGTAATAAGAGTGGCAGTCCAATGAAAATAAGAGTGCTGATGCTCCCACAATCCAAACGTGACAAACGTTGTGAAAATGGCCGCCACCAACTTGAGAGATGCTTACCGGAAATATTGAACCCTTAAAGAACATACATTCAAAAGGATCAACCAAGCATGATAAGAATACTTGCGATAAAAACAGCACTGATCAGATATAAACTGTTGCCGTTTTATATCTGATCAGCGCTGTTTTTATCTTGTAATGTAAGTGTTCTTACCTACATTAAATTACCCTTTATCTACAGTATTGGGCCCCTTTCACATGAGCGGACCGTTCGTCTGCTTATTACAAGTCCGTTTACGGACTTGTAATGGGCCCCAATGGGATTGCGTCCGTTAGCGGATGATGCATCCGCTAACGTCCGCAACGATCCGCGTCCGTTAAGGTTCGGTTTTTCGGACGGAAGAAAACCCTATTTTTCTTCCGTCCGGCGGATCGGATGAAAACGGACAGACGGTCCGTTTTCATCCGATTCCCCATAGGGGATAGCGGAGGAGAGACAGGGCGGTCCCTGCACAGTGTGCGGGGACCGCCCTGTCCGCCGACAGCTCAGCGGGACCCCCCGCTGAGCCGACGGATACACACGGAGCGGACCAAAAAACGGACCGCTCCGTGTGAAAGAGGCCTAACACTATGTGCTCTTCCTTTTTCTTTTCCTTAATACCATTCGGTTCTGTTGTTTAACCTCCAGTGGGTCATTCGCCACAAGCACCCAAAAACCTTCCTACCCTTGGCACAGCGGATTGGTGTGTTGGATGTCGTGCGATTACTGCAGCTGATGATCTGGTGTTACAGTATTCTTATCATGCTTGGTTGACCCTTTTGAACGTATGTTCTTTAAGGGTTCCATATTTCCGGTAAGCCTCTCAAGTTGGTGGCGGCCATTTTCACATTGTTTGTCACGTTTGGATTGTGAAGCAGTAAGCTCTTCCAATAGAGTGGAAGCATGTGTGGCAGCCCCCTGTATGTCCTTGTGCATTTGGAGCACCTGACATTTGCGTGTACAGTTGTGCGATACTCCCCCTGGGTGGCCAGTAGCTACACTGTTCTGTACCAGTTACTCTGAAAGTATTGGGACACTTTTTTGATTTGAGGAGAACTGCCACATAGGTGTCTGGGCTTGGTAAACACTCCTCTCAGCTAGGTACCTGTCCCTATTACTGGGGTTATAGGCCTATTGTGTAAAGAAATAGTACTGAGCTGTTAAAATGTGGTATAATGTGCAAAACTCTCCAATAAAGGAAAATGTTCCAAATATTTGGCGCTGATTACTAAAAAGTATGTATAACAAAATTCTGGGTGCTGAATCCAAAGAGAAAAAAACTAAAAGTGATCTCTGTGGAAAAAACCTTACCAGCAAGTGTCGTGTCAAAGGTAAAGTGCAAAATACACACACACACAGATCCTAAATTGAATAAGATTGAAAAAAGTGCAAACATGCAAAACATGAGTGATAATCTAAATAATAACACAGTACAAAAAATAAACTATCAATAACTTATTGCATGATGAACAAAGACATGCATAGAAAATATAAGAATATAAAAGTCCAAGGTGCACAAATAAAGACAAACCCGCAGCAAGGTGGAACCTTAGGCGCAGGGTCCCATGACTGGGGAACACTGTGGGAAGCGCACACAAAGGGGGGAAGTGATGCAAGCTTAGTCCGGCCTGGGGGGCGGGGTTTCACGCCACGAGGGGGGGCCACTTAAATAGGAGCAGGGGGCGGGGCTGGTCATTCGGGCGCCATCACAGTAATTGGCAACAGGCTGTTTTTCCATCCCTCCCTGGGGAAGTGTCTGGTATGGGTGTGTGTTTTTTTCATCTTCTTTTGTTTTGCAGGTGGTTTGGCATTGGTGTTGGGGGTTCCTGAGTATTGGGGTAGGAGTTGGGGCCTGTCATGGGACGGGCACCTTCCCTATCCGGTTAGGTGGGGGATACTGGCAATCGGGCTGAAGAGAAATGAAGGAGGAAGGGATGGCCTCTTGAGCTGATGACGCACGACTAGAGGCCCGGACAATTTTTTACATGGAGGACAGCCCATTGCTTTGCACTTCGTATTTCTCTTTAACTCAGGAACCTCAGTGTCTACAGAGTCTACAGTGTTTTGGTTTGGGTTAATTTATTCAGTTAAATAATTTTTGTAAATGTTGAAGAAAAAGTTTATATGGTTATTTTTATAGTTAAATGTTTGGTAAAGAAAATATGTTTATATACACCTTTTGGATTCAATAAAGGGGCCTTTATTGGCCATTTAATCCAGCAGGTGTCGAGTTTTTTTTATTTAGAGGGGGTTATAGATGGGTGGTTGGTTTCCAGCGCACACTAGTAATACACCAGTCAAGTGTAATTTGCTGAATAAATGCAGATTTGGGGAATGCCTAGGGAATAACCAAGCCTACTTACCGACCAGCTAGCAGAACAACCAATTAACCTGTCTAACAGTATGCAATAAAAACAGGGGATTTGTCCCCACGCATTTGCAAACGCATGCGTGAGCCACAGAGCCGCGCCAAGGCACCCCATAATTCTGTGGTCTTAACAGTGAGTGTGAGTGTCCTCACAATGGAGGCACATGCATTCTAATGGATAGATAGGGGCAGGTGGACTGAAGGGGAGCCACCCCTCCTTAAAGGTACAGGAGCACACCAAGCACCCAGCATATAGCACAATGGCTGCAAAGGTGTTGGTGCACTGCTGGACCAATATAAACACCACAGGTGAAACAAAACGTATCCACCGCCCCCATCTATGGCTGGCAATCACAGTAAGTAGCAATGGAAGGCTAAAGCAGATAACAACAAAAACCTGGGGAATGCCCAGGGAATAACCAATCCTACTTACCGACCAGCTAGCAGAACAACCAATTAACCTGTCTAACAGTGTGCGTTAAAAACAGGTGTTTCTTGTAACCAAAGTATTGTGGGAAGTTATATGTTTGTTTGATTAGCTCACTGTTAGATTAGTTTACTGTTTAGTTAAGTACACTGTTGATAGTTTTAATTGGATTGGTGTTTGAAGTTTGCATTGTCATGCTAATATCCTAAAGAGGGGAATGTCCTCCTGTGGGGTATAAAGTATGTGTCTGCATTTCAATAAACAGTCATTCCTTTGGTTCTTATCCCAACATCTTGTCTGTGTATGATGCTTTGGGTAATAGGGCTGGTTTTTGCAATTGGTCTGCTGGAACGGTTTGGAGTGGCAGGAGTCGCTGTTTGCGAAAGTACCTAAGCAGGGTGCCAAGCGGTTCCGTCACACCAACCATTGTGCATCTTCAGGGACCTCTCTTAGGCGCCTTTCACACGGGCAGCTGTCCTGCTGCAGATAAAAGCATGTTTCTTTCTTTTGAAATTCAAGACTCCAGGCACAGCGATCGGCTGCATTTGTACACTGCGATTAGCTGCGTTTACATGCAGCTACGTTTAGCTCCGGTTGGCCATTATTGTCATCCCCATAGCAACCGTTTTTATTTTGATGTGCTTCCTGTTGTTTTTTCTTTTGTTCACGCTGCTATCCGCAGCTGACACAGTGCACTGCGTTTACCTGCAGTTATGTGCAGATAGCTGCGCAAAATCGTTCCTGGACGTAGTCAAATCTATTTTTCTATCTGCACCAAAACGCATGTAATGAAACTGCAGCTAAACGCAGTGTGTGAATGGGGCCATAGGAAAGCATTGTGTGCTTTCAGCTGCAGTAGAAAACTAGAAAATCCGCAGCTAAAAGCACCATTCTATCCGTCCGTGTGAAAGGCGCCTTAGAGGCTTAGCTGAGCTGGAAAGGGTTATGCCTGGGAAGGAAAATATGCCTTTTTTTGGCAACTGTTCATTCACCTGAAGGTGGTGGCATAACCCAGGTAGTCATGACAATGAAGATGTCCTGTGATGTACTGCAAGTAAAAGATTTTACAGGTAAACCAAAAATCCTGAACTTTTTTTTAATATGGATGCTCTCTCTCTTCTGTGTTTTAGGAAGTTGACAATTTGTATAATATGTTTTACACACGGAACAGTCTTCACCGGCGGGCATACCAGCATAAAGTTAACAACATCATTGAGATAATGTAAAGCAATCACACTTTTTATATTTTGAATATTTAACTTTTATTAAATTTTTTTGTATAATTTTTAGATTTTTTTTTTTTTTTGTTTAAAAGATTTTATTGGTATTTCAGAATAAATAACATAGTAAACATATAATTAAATGTAGATAAAATAAAGTATCATAGGTAGTAGAATTGTAATATCAAATAAGAGAAAACAAGAATAGCAACAACATCAGTACATATTTTTGTTTAAAATTAAAGTAAATGTTAACTTATACATCAGTAGTTTTCGAACTTTGAGGCAACAAAACAAGAGAATAAAAATTGGAAATCGTGGAATGAATCTAAAATAACAATATTAAATTAGAAATTTAATAAACAAAGGGTAAGAGGGGGAGGAAGTAGGGGAAGATAAAAATGAAAAAAAAAAAAAAAAAGAATTATCACCTCAAGTCTGATTCGAGGAAGGCTGAAGAGACATTGCCTTAAATTCATCAGTTTTAGTAAAGAGTGTCCAGCAAGCCCATTTTTCGTAAAACTCTGTGGGGGAGTCTTTAGCCTGTAGAATTAGGTCTTCCATTTCAGCTATTCTGTCAATCCGTTGGAACCATTCAGACAAGCTAGGAGGAGATGTGTCTTTCCAATGGGTAGGGATACACAGTTTGGCTGCATTTATTAAATGTATTAATATAGTGTTTTTGTAAGTAGAATGAGGTAAGGCGGTATGATGAAGTAGGTATTGTGCTGCCGTAAACACCCCCTCACGGGCCCAACTCTACGAATATTCAGGTCAATGAATTCCAAATTTGATATTTCTTCTTCTACAGGCCCCATGTCACCGATCCCTATACACTCAAATATTTTTCCTGATACTTTAGATCCGATCCCCTGTGTTCCTTCCACAATCCCCTCATTAAGAGCAGAATTGTTTTTTGATAATGGTAATTTTATCCCCTATACCACATTCTGTCTTAAATACCCTGACTTCCGAATCTCTAACATGGATTACAAAGTAATTAAAAATTCTTTACTCAACTCTAAATCACCCTCATTATGGCACAGACACAAAACCCCCTTTGAGATGCTGTGTGTCAATCTTGGTCCTCAGAGACATTTAATATCAAAAACACACTCTCTATTATTTTCTGGTGTTGACCCTAGGGAAGATAATGCTGCCAAACACTGGATGAGGGAACTTGATCTAGATCTCTCACTTAGTGACTGGACCCACATATTTAGATGCATACATAAAGGCTCAATGAATGTCTTAGCTCAAGAAAATGGATATAAGCTTTACTCAAGGTGGTATAGGACACCTTATATAATCCACAAATTCCACCCTTCAACCCCACCTATATGCTGGCGCTGTAAAAACTCGATAGGATTTTTTTTTTTTTTAACCACTTAAGGACCGCCGCATGTACATTTACGTCGGCACAATGGCACCGACAGGCACATCAACGTATATATACGTTGGTGCCTTGGGGGGGATCGGGGGTCCGTTCGGACCCCCCCCCCGTAAATGCGGCGATCTGACAAGAGGGGGCGGCTATCCGTTTTCACCCGCCCCCTCCGGATCGCTCCCAGCCAATGCGCGCGCGCGCCCGCCCGCCCTGTCACTTCCTCCTCCTGTGTAAACACAGGAAGGAGGAAGCTATCTGATCTCTCCCTCGGCGTTTGTTTAAAGCGCCGCTGAGGAGAGATCACAACACAGCAAGTAAGTCTGCACCAACAGCACACTTACACACACACACAAAAAACACATTTAACCCCCGCGATCGCCCCCGCACCCCCCTGTCACAGTGTCACTGAATGCAGTAATCATACATGTATGATTACTGTATTTAGTGTCAGTGTGACAGACAGTGTGACAGTCAGTTAGTGTTAGTGTCAGGGTAGCCCCCCCACCCCCCCCCCCCCCCCAATAAAGTTTTAACCCCTTGATCACTGCCCTAGTTAACCCTTTCACTCCCTATTGCCAGCATCACTAAGCGATCATTTTTCTGATCGCTGTATTAGTGTCGCTGTTCCCGCTAGGTAGCAAATTTTTTTTTAATGCGATTTTTTTTTTTTTTTTTTTTTTTTACTAAAGACATGTGGCTAAATAAATTTTGGCCTAAATGTTTGACTAAAATTTAGTTTATTTGTTTTTTATTATAACAAAAAGTAAAAAATATTGATTTTTTTTTCAAAAATGTCGCTCTATTTTTGTATATAGCGCAAAAAATAAAAATCGCAGAGGCGATCAAATACCACCAAAAGAAAGCTCTATTTGTGGGAAAAAAAGGACGCAAATTTTGTTTGGGAGCCACGTCGCACGACAGCGCAATTGTTTGTTAAAGCGACGCAGTGCCAAATCGCAAAAACCCCTTGGGTCATTTGCCAGCGTATTGGTCCGGGTCTTAAGTGGTTAATCTTGTTTTAAGGTGATTTCCAACGAAATACAAACAGAACATTACAGCGTTTGTTAACCCCCCCCCCTCTGCCCCTCCAAAAAAAAAGATCCTGTTCCTTTTTAAAGCATTTTATACAGCACAGTGCTTGTGCTGTGTCATTTTGCCCCCTGTAACA
This sequence comes from Rana kukunoris, assembly GCA_029574335.1. Classification (NCBI taxonomy): domain Eukaryota; kingdom Metazoa; phylum Chordata; class Amphibia; order Anura; family Ranidae; genus Rana; species Rana kukunoris. The sequence continues at coordinate 34,953 of JAJQKJ010002727.1, forward strand.
CCTGGCTAATCCTGCCTGGCTATACCCACCCCCCTGTATGCTGACACCAGGGTCACCCGTACATGCCTCCATCATCCACAGCTTATCTGTCTCCTCTGTGCTCTCTCCCCCTCCCCTCTCTGCCTGTTAGCTTGTGACAGTGCCTCCCCCCTTAGCCCCCTCAACTCCTGCTGCTCAAATAACTTTCACATCTTCATACCATCCCCTCGGAGTTCTAATCCTAATTACAGCTCTTCTTAGGATAACATGATTGGCTGTCCCTCTCTTTTCTCTCCTGAGTATTGTCAGCAGGGAAATCTCGGCCCCGCCCGCTGCATCTGTCAGACGGGGAGAGAAGAAAGCCAGCCGATCTTGTGATCGATGAGAAGAGCTGTGAAATGAGATATAGCCCGAGTGCTTTCACACTGGTGTGGTGCGCTTGCAGGATGTTAAACATAGTCCTACATGCAGCATCTTTAGGGCTGTGCTGGAGCGGTGTATACACTGCTCCCAAACCGCCCTGGCCATTGAAATCAAAGGGCAGCTCTGCCAAAGCACTTCAGCAGCTGCCCTTTTTGTGCGCTTTTAACCCCTTTTTGGGGGTTAAAACGCCCTGCTAGCGGTGGCAAAGCGCCCGGCCTATAGCAAAATGACGGCTGGGAAGTGGTTCAGTTATCCTGACTGTGTGCCATATGACGTCCAGAAGGATAACTGCCGCCATGCGCCTGTGGGGGTGTGCATCGCGGCGATCAGTGGTGTGGTGTGTCAGTCTGACAGCCGATCGGCGGCTCTTCTGACGGGGGTCTGCGCTGGTAAACAATTACCAGCGCACCCCCCCCTCCCCCGTGGATGCCCGCACTGGACCACCAGCGATGCCGCCAGGAAAGCCCCCTTCATGTGGGATGGCCAGGTACGTCCCCCATGGCCACAAGGATTGCCACAACATGCCCAACATATGCCAATTAGTTCCCACAAATGGGCACTGACTGGCATTATGGATGCCTGCGAGATCAGTGATGCCCATCAGTGCCATCCATCAGTGTCACCTATCAGTGCCCATCTTTGCCACCCATAAGTACCCATTAGTGCCGCCTATGAGTGCCCATCAGTGCCGCCTTATCAGTGCCCGTCAGTGCAGCCATATCAGTGCCTTTTATTGAAGGAGAAAACTTGCTTATTTACAACATTTTATAACAGAAACCAAAACTTTTTTTATTTGTTGCGCAAAAAATAAAAACCCCAGCAGTGATCAAATACCACCAAAAGAAAGGGAACAAAATTATAAAAAAAATCTGTTTGGGTACAGTGTAGCATGACTGCGCAATTGTCATTCAACGTGTGACAGCGCTGAAAGCTTAAAATTGGCCTGGTTCGGAAGGGGGTGTAAGTGTCTGGTATTGAAGTGGTTAAACAGCGGTAAAGCGTGCATCGGGACAATGTCTCCCTGCCTGTGATTAGCGCAGCACAGCGCAGTGCCGACTTCTTGGCGGACTCTGCACATGGAGCTCATCCCTAGACGGTAGGATGTAGTTCATAGGACTCTAATGAGCAACAGAAGAACCAGACTTGTTAATCATTTCTGTCAAGAGGTCTACTAAACATGCATGATTTTGGGGCCGGGATTTAAAAATTCTTCCATGCAGATGACAATATATATGCCTAAATGCATTTATTTTTGCTGAGATCTTTCCTTTTTCTGCTTCTTTCTCTAGGATTATGGAAGCCTTCGTAAAAGCAGATCCCTATATCGAGATAAAAAGGTCAAAAGGTGAGCCTTTGAGTATCTCTGGATCTGTGGCGGACATGGAAGCATATACCAAGCTCACAGGTGAGAACTGTTAGGGGAGGTTATCAAGTGTCCCACCATACCTTTACCTCACATCTATCTGTACAGTAAAAATCCGAAAAATTCATTGTAATCCCATTCACACAGCATACCTAAAAAAAAAAAAATGTTTCTTCAGATTAGGTGTAATGGTAGGCACCAAGCATTCCTGAAAAGGTTCAAAAGTAAGCTTGTCCAAATAGATAGTCTAAGGACGGTCTCGGCTTTCTCTCATTTACATACAGTGTAGAAGGCAAGCTTGTAAATTATTTACCAATACTCATTGTTAGAGCATACAGTGTTTAAATCTAGCTTACAATTGATAATGACATCTGGCAGCACAGTACAGGCAGCTCTCCAGAACTCTCATAGACAGAAGTTTGAAATGAAATGAACATCCAAAATGAAAAGCATTTTTAAAGCCCAAAACATATCCCATTCCTTTCTCTCAACCCCCTCTAACCCATCGTGAAAGGCTATATCTTAATCAAACAGGATACAGGCAACATATTCGTGCACCATGGGTTATAAGTACATAGCTTCAAGCAATTGGGCACTGGCAACCTTTTGAGGACACGCCTCCCCTATAATCCTACCTCACTTTGTGAGTTCTTAGTTTTTTCACTAGTGGCTGAAGGTGATGGGAGTGGTTTTCCTTAAAGGGGTTGTAAAGGTTCGTCTTTTATTTTATAAATAGGTTCCTTTAACCACTTGCCCACCGGGGACGTCCTCGACTTTGTGCGGCGATATCTGAATGATGCCTGCAGCCACAGGCATCATTCAGATATCAATCTTTTCAGACGCCGATTTTCTGCACCATAAGAACGATCAAAGCAGCTCGATCATTCTTATAGGCAGCGAGAGGGTATGTCCCCCCCCTCCCGCCGCCATCCGGTGCTTCATCGGGGGCCCGGAGAGCGAATCGGCCGGCGTTCGCCGCTAAACCATAGAGATGACTGGTGACGCATGCAGGTCCCGCCCACATATGTAAACGCCGTTCAAACCCCACATGTGAGGTATCATTGCGTGCTTTAGAGCATGTGCAACAATTCTAGCACCAGACCTCCTCTGAAACTCGAAAATGGTAACCTGTAAAAAATGTTAAAGCATCACCTATGGAGATTTTTAAGTACCAAAGTTTGGCGCCATTCCATGAATGTGCGCAATTTTAAAGAGTGACATGTTGGGTATCTATTTACTCGGCGTAACTTCATCTTTCACATTATACAAAAAAATTGGGCTAACTTTAGTTATTTTTTAATTCATGAAACATTTTTTTTTTCCCAAAAAAAAGGCGTTTGAAAAATCATTGCGCAAATATCGTGCGAGAAAAAAAGTTGCAATGACCTCCATTTTATTCCCTAGGGTGTCTGCTAAAAAAATATATATAATGTTTGGGGGTTCTGATTAATTTTCTAGCAAAAAAAATTGAGATTTTTACATGAAGGAGAGAAGTGAAAAAATTAGCCCGGTGGGCAAGTGGTTAAGCTAGTGCATTGTTGGTTCACTTACCTTTTCCTTCAATTTCCCTTCTAAATGTTTTTTTTTCTTTGTTTGAATTTTTCACTTTCTGTTTCTCCTCAGTAAGATTTCCACCATCATCCAAGTGGTGGAAAGTCATTTAGAACAGCTTACTGAGGAGGAACAGGAAGTGAGAAATTCAGACAAAGAAAACAAAGCAAAAAATACATTTAGAAGGGAAATGGAAGGAAAGGGCAAGTGAACCAACAATGCGCTAGCTTAAAGTAACCTATTTAGAAAATAAAAAACTAACCTTTACAACCCCTTTAACAGGGAATTAAGCTTCACTAGTTTGTCATATTTTTAATTATTTTTTTTTTTTAGATTCTTCAATTAACACCTTACTGTCCTCTAGCACACAACACCACACAAAAGTGTACCCGGATCGGTGCAACCTTGGTAATACATTGGGAGCTGTACCCAGACTCCACACTGTGGGGACGGCCTGCAATGTTACTTTGAGCACCGGATCCTGCATGGGGCGCTCACCTTGGCACTTGGTGTAATGCATTGAGTTATGAGCAGGATGCTATAAACTGTAGGTCCAGGGCCATGCTCAAATTCTATGGAGGTAGTCCAACTATGATGGGCAAAGTCTGAACTTGAAAAAAGTGTGTAGACAGTTGCCATTTATTTTGTTGTGAGTGTGTTTTAAGTTTTGCACTGTAAATTTACATTTTGGCTGATTGCTGCAGACAGGGCCGCCATCAGAAATTATGGGGCTCCTTACACAGCTTCAGACATGGGCCCCCTGGAGCAGAGAACCGAGGGGGGGGTGCTGCCGCCTGAAAATGATAAGCTGGGGGGGGCTGCTGCCGCAAATTGAGAAGCGGTGGGGGGGAACTTTACAAAAAAAGAAGACATAAAGACAAATATATATTTAAAAGAAAAGGGGGGTAGCCATCCGGGGCCCTGGGGACCTCTGAGCCCTATATATATAAATACAAATAAAAAAAAAAAAAAAGGGGGTTGCCACCTGGGGACCTTTTGGGTCCTTTAATAATAATAAAAAAATATTATATATATACAAAAAAATTACAAAAAAAGGGGAGTTGCCATCCGGGACCTCTGGGCCCTTTAATAAAAATAAAAAAATAAACTCCCGGGCCCTTTAATAAAAAATAAATAAAAAATATATAAAAAATAAACGTTTATAAAAAAATAAAAAAGGGGGGGGGTTGCCATCCAGAGCCCTGGGGACCTCTGGGTCCTTTAATAAACATAACAAAATATATAAACAAAAATAAAAAAATAAACATTTATAAAAAAAAGGGGGGTTTGCCACATGGGCCCTGGGGACCTCTGAGCCCTTTAATATATATATATATATATATATATATAAATATATATATATATATAAATAAAGAAAATAAATTAAAAATATATGTATAACATACAAATCCTGGGCCCTTTAATAATAATAATAATATATAAAAAAATAAAAGAAATAAAACAATATATAAAAAAATGATTTTGTTTTATAAAAAAAAGGGGGTTGTCATCCGGGGCCCTGGGGAACCTCCGGACCCCTAAAAAAAAAAAAATTGGCCCTTTAATAAAAAAATAAAATATATATATTTTTTATAAAAAAAAAGAGGGGTTGCCATCCAGGGCACTGGGGGCCCCTGGGGACCTCTGGACCTCTAAAAAAAAAAAAAAAAAAAATGAAAAAAAAATGGCCCTTTAATAAAAAAGAAAATATAAATATATTAAGAAAATATATATTTTTTTTATAAAAAAATAAATAAGAAAAAAGGGGGGTTGCCATCCGGGCCCCTGGGGACCTCCGGGCCCCTTACAGGTGTAATGCCTGCACCCCCCTGATGGCAGCCCTGGCTGCAGAGGTCGGATAGTGTGTGCCCTTTGCAGATGTGTCACATCCTTCCTCTTTTGGGGTATGTAAATATCTGCAGACCCCGGGTCTTCCGCCATGTGACTAAAGGGAATACAAGTGTCGGGACAGATTTCTAGAATAGGATTTCTTCTTGCTACCACCAACCCCCTAGAAGGGGCTCAGCTCAAACAGCGGGGGAAGTCTTTCCCTCCATATCACTGGAAAGTCCTTACAACTGATTCAACTGTATCAGGCACACATCCTTGACGGTTCAGGGAATGTGGTCAAGAGAGGAAACCAAGTTCCCCATTAATATCCCAGAGCTCAAAGCAGTCAGGTTATCTCTGCAGCACTGGTCCGTTCTGAAGAGACAACAAGTCCAGGTGCATTCATACAATGCCACACATATCAAACTTCAGGTCATGAAGTGCCTAGCTGTCTTGAAGGCAGCAAGCCAGATTTTCCTGTTGGACAAACTCGTCTCAAGAGTGGACAACTGGCAAGTGTTATATCTCAGCCACCACGACTTGGACCACAGGGAATAGTCTCTTCATACAGATGTATTAAATCTGATATGCCAAAGATGGGGGACTCAGGATGTGGATATCCAACAAGTTGCAAGAGCCAAGGTTCTTCTACCCTTAGCTTTGGAAGCTCTAACTGTCCCCTGATCTCAGTTCAGGCTAATTTATGCCTTCCCTCCACTCTGAAACCTGCCCTGCTTGCACCACAAAAATAGAGCAAAAAAGAAAATAAGTGATTCTCATTTGAACCAAATTGACCCAGAAGAACCTGTACACAGATATACTCAAACTCTTGGCAGATGACCCCCCTGGCCCCTTCCATATCAGCCATCTCAGGGGCCACAATTCCATCCTGCTACGGCTGTTGAAACTCAGTTTTTAAAGGACAGATACATTTCTGTCTGTGATTTCTACCTTGCTTAACCACTTCAGCCTCGGAAGGCCATTTTTTGCGATACGGCACTGCGTTACTTTTTTTTTTTTATTTTTATTTTTTATTCAATTTTTGCCATTATAATACACTTTGTGCTCATAGTCAAATACAAGATACAGTACATATTAAATAGATAATAAAAAAGTGTAAAATTCTCGTTCCTGTACTTACTACCTTTTTCTTGATCTATATCCCTTTTGTGCATTGTTTTGTGCGTTGTTTCTAGTTTCCTCCCTCCCTCCCTTCCTTTCCCTTCCCACACCATCTTGTCTTAGTCGTTTAAATTTACCTCTCATTTATTTTCTTGTTTCTATGCACTACTCCTCTCCGTTCCTTGCATTTAACTCCGTAGTCTATCCCTTATCATCTGCGGCGGCGAGAGTCTGGCATCACCCAACCATGATTGCCATATCTGATCAAATTTCCCAATATCCCCCCTTCGGCTATATGTTAATCTTTCTCTAAGGAGTAGAGAGTTCACAAGTAGAATCCACTGCCTTCCCGTGGGTACCTCTGGAGCCATCCAGTATCGTGCTATAAGTTTTCTTGCTAGGTATAATACTCTAGTTAACATTATATAAATTCCTTTTGGGAATGTTTCCACCTCTATGGCCCCCAATATATATACCAGGGGGATAGGTGTTCGTGCCAGTCTACTTATGCACTGGGAGATCTCCTCCCAATACCGGTGTAATTTTGGACATCTCCAGATCAAGTGTATAAAATCGCCCTGATGTGTTTTGCACTTCGGGCATAATGGGGAATCTCTTCCTCCCCACCTGTGCATCTGCTCTGGTGTTCTAAATGCCCAGTGCAAAATAAATAATTGTGACAATCTATGTGACGCTGATATCGATACTACGGGAATGCATTGTACGGCCCTTTTCCAAAGATTTTATTCTATATTCCCTATGTCTTCAGCCCATTTGCTGCGACATTTTAAGGATGTATGATCCTGAGCCCTAGATAGTAGTTCCATATATATTTTGGATATTAGTCCTTTCCGATCCTCTGTTCCAAGTACTACCTTAATTAGGGCTGCTACCGATATTGTTAAAGATTGTGTTTTTTGTTGTACCTGTAGCGCATGTCAGAGTTGGAGGTATTGATAAAATCCCTTTGGGTTTAACTGGAATTCCCGACACAACTGTTCGTATGTTTTCAATACCTCCCCTTATACAACTGCTCGACTAAATGTATCCCTTTCTCCTTCAATACGTTGAATCCCCTTAGTTCCTGTATTTCCGGGTATCTTGGGTTATGCCATATCGGGGTAAAGGGCAGCGGTCCCCTTATTCCCAAGGCTTTCCTGACCTCCCCCCAAACCCTTTTAAGCAAAATACCTGTCGGAGCAGAGCTTGGTATGCTAGGGAGGTCCATTTCCAGATGAGATGCTGCCTCCAATGTGGGGGCACATATGGTTACCAGATTACAAATAGAATCCTCGCTCTTTACCCGTCTCCATCCCGCTAGGTGTTGGGTCTGAGCAGCCAAAAAATAGGTTTTAGGATGCGGAACTGCAAGGCCTCCCCTATCCTTTCTGTACTGAAGGGTAGCAAGGCTAATCCTGGCTGCCTTCTTCTTCCATATCAGGTCTCTCATCAATGTTTCAATTTGCTTGAACCATTTATTCGTGATCCACATAGGGGAATTGTGGAAGACGTACAGGAGCTGTGGTGCCCATACCATTTTAATTAAGTTTCCCCGTCCTACCACCGATAGTGGGAGCTTGCACCAACTATTGCATTTCTCTTTCTGTCTAGCCAGTAGTGGGCCCAGATTTAGCTGAAGATACTCCGCTGGGTCTGGAGACACCACCACTCCTAGATATTTAAATCTATTACTTATAAGTAGGGTTGTCCCGATACCGATACTAGTATCGGGACCGATGCCGAGTATTTGCGGGAGTACTTGTACTCCCACAAATACCCCCAATACCAAAATAGAATACTTCCCCCCGCATATTGCAGCCATGTCCTGTCCCTCATACTTGTAGATATGATGCCGGCGCTGCCGCATACCGCCGTTAATCCCCCTGCATTATAGCATAGCGCGCATTACAAGCTTTAGTTTTGAATACTTGTAATGCTCGCGCCGCCATGTATTGACACTCCCCTTCTCGGGATTGGAAGGATCCGTTCAATCCTGAGAAAGGGGGAGTGTCTATGCACGAATCCGCATATAGACACTCCCCCTTGCTCGGGATTGGAGGGATCCCTCCAATCCCGAGAAGGGGAGTGTCTATACATGGCGGCGCAGGCATTACAAGTATTCAGAACAAAAGCTTGTAATGCGCGCTATGCTATAATGCAGGGGGATTAACGGCGGTATGCGGCAGCGGCATCATATCTACAGGTATGAGGGACATACATGGCTGCAATATGGGGGACATACATGGCTGCAATATGGGGGACATACATGGCTGCATATGTGGGGGACATACATGGCTGCATATGTGGGGGACATACATGGCTGCATATGTGGGGGACATACATGGCTGCATATGTGGGGGACATACATGGCTGCATATGTGGGGTACATACATGGCTGCATATGTGGGGGACATACATGGCTGCATATGTGGGGGACATACATGGCTGCATATGTGGGGGACATACATGGCTGCATATGTGAGGGACATACATGGCTGCATATGTGGGGGACATACATGGCTGCATATGTGGGGGACATACATGGCTGCATATGTGGGGGACATACATGGCTGCATATGTGGGGGACATGACATGGCTGCAATATGTGGGGGACATACATGGCTGCAATATGTGGGGGACATACATGGCTGCAATATGTGGGGGACATACATGGCTGCAATATGTGGGGGACATACATGGCTGCAATATGTGGGGGACATACATGGCTGCAATATGTGGGGGGGCATACATGGCTGCAATATGTGGGGGACAGGACATGGCTGCAATATGTGGGGGACAGGACATGGCTGCAATATGTGGGGGACAGGACATGGCTGCAATATGTGGGGGACAGGACATGGCTGCAATATGTGGGGGACAGGACATGGCTGCAATATGTGGGGAACATACATGGCTTCAATATGTGGGGGGCATACATGGCGGCAATATGTGGGGGACAGGACATGGCTGCAATATGTGGGGGACAGGACATGGCTGCAATATGTGGGGGACAGGACATGGCTGCAATATGTGGGGGACAGGACATGGCTGCAATATGTGGGGGACAGGACATGGCTGCAATATGTGGGGGACAGGACATGGCTGCAATATGTGGGGGACAGGACATGGCTGCAATATGTGGGGGACAGGACATGGCTGCAATATGTGGGGGGCAGGACATGGCTGCAATATGTGGGGGACAGGACATGGCTGCAATATGTGGGAGACAGGACATGGCTGCAATATACTGCAGTACCATTTTGTCTATAGACATCAAAATTGACTTTGACCAATTAATGGCAAACCCAGAGAAGCAGCCAAACTTCCCAATAATCAGCAGCACTGCCTGCAGCGATGCAGAAGAATCGCCTAGATAAATTAGCGCGTCGTCTGCGTACAATGATATCTCATCTTCCCTCTGGCCCTTACGGAATCCCAGCACCTCTGTGGTGTTGCGAATAAAAATGGCCAAGGGCTCAACCGCCAATGCAAACAGCAGTGGGGACAATGGGCACCCCTGCCGGGTACCTCTATAAAGCTTAAACGCAGGAGAGAGATTATTGTTGATACGGAGTCTGGCTCTGGGTTTAGAATACAGCACCTTCACCCATGCTATGAACCTGTCTCCCATTCCAAATCTTGCCAAGATCTCCAGGAGGTAGAGCCATTCCACACTGTCGAACGCTTTAGCAGCGTCCAGGACAGAATGGCCCTACCTCCCGGGTTGTCCACCAGCATCTGTAGATTTAAATACAGTCGCCGAATATTATCCGCCGTGGAGCAAGATGGTATAAAGCCAGATTGATCTCATTGGATCAGCTTTCCTATCACCCGTGAAAGCCTTGAGGCCAATATTTTGGCCAGTAACTTGACATCTGCATTTAGCAAGGAGATTGGGCGGTAGGAGTCCAGCAGCAGCAGCTTATCCTTTCCTGGTTTTGACATAACTATAATTATAGCTTCCTGCATGCTCTCGGGTAGGGTACCTGTTTCGATTACTTCCTGCAGAGTCTGTAGCGGGGGCGGCAGAAGCATCTCTTCATACTGGGAGTATACCTCTGCCGGTATGCCATCTGGTCCTGGAGACTTATGGATTGGAGCCTCATGCGGGGCGTTCTTCAGCTCTAGCATGGTAATGGGGGAGTTTAGCATTTCCCTATCAGCTTCAGACAGCTGTGGAAAGGTACATGATTGCAAGAAAACAGCCATATCTAGTGGACTGTATCTTGTTTTAGAAGAGTATAGATCCTCATAGAAGTTTTGGAAATCCTTCAGGATATCGGGCCCTGTGATATGCATTTCCCCAGTATTCGCCTTTATTGCTGTAATATTTGAGGTTTCCCGCTGCCCCCTTACTATAAGGGCAAGGAGGCGTCCCGTGTTTTCCCCTTCCTCAAAAAAGCTTTGTTGTTGAAAGTATCTACTCTTCTCTGCTGCCATTAATAGAACGGAGTTATAGAGGGATTGTACCTCCCTCCAAGAGTCATGCCTTGCTTGAGAGGGGTCTGCGACCAGGGCTTGTTCCCTAGCTTTCAGTTCATTTCGTACCCTTTTTTCTCATTCCCTGGAGCAGGTTTTAAAACCCGAGATCTCCTTAATCAGGCAGCCCCTCAAGAATTCTTTAAGTGCGTCCCATACAATCGCTGCGCTAGCAGAACCCCTGTTAAGGTGATAGAACTCCCGTATTGCCTCCCCTGTTCCATCTGTAGGTGGTAACAGGGTCAGCCAATATGGGTTCACTTTCCAGGGAATGCGGTCCGATGTCATAGTGACATTGAGTTTTACCCAAAATGGCGAATGATCGCATAGTAGACGAGGCTCGTAGGCCGAGTCCACTACCCGGTGCATTAGCAACTCATTCCCCAGCCCCAAGTCGATACGGGAGAGTCCGTCGTGTGTGGCGGAGTAACATGAGTAGCATCTCTCGTCTACATGTCTCTCACGCCAGACGTCCTAGAGTCCTATTTCCGAGAGCAGTAAAGCAAAGGCTGTTTTTTTTAGCCATCTGCCCCATCCCTCGAGATGAGAGAGATATTCTGTCCAGGCTTCTATCTAGTGTGTTGTTAAAATCGCCTAGTGTTAGTACCGGTACGTCGGGGGGAAAGTGCCATGAATTGCGCCAGATTCCTTAATGGTGCTGCCGTAAACGGTGGAGGGACATATATTGAAGCAAGAATACACACCAGACCATTAATTTTACACAATAGAAAAACATATCTGCCCTCGCTATCTATTTGCTGTTGGAAACACTCAAAAGTTACATTAGCTGAAATCATCACACCTACTCCTCTGGCATAGGAGGAGTGTGTTGAGTGGTATTGCACTGGGTATTTTCGTGAGTTCAATAAATGCACCAGATCAGGCCGCAAATGTGTTTCCTGCAGACAGATTACCTGAGGTTTCATTTTATCAAAATACTTAAACACCGCCTTTCTTTTGACCTTGTCCCCTAAGCCCCTGACATTCCATGACATTAACATTATGCCCTTGTTGTTCCTATTCGCCATTACCCCTGACAGTAAACAGTTCTATATAAACCACAAAGTGAGAAAAATATAAAAAATAAACTTTAAAAGATATACTTCCCATGAAGTTTACAGCCTTTCCCTCCATTTCAGTGTAATAATAATATATAATGTTACCCCTTCTTCCAGTGCTTATTTGTGACACTGTTCCAAGCTTCTGATAAACCTGTGTAATCTGCATAGCAAGATTTTATATTTAAATATTATATCAATACGTTTTTGTGGTGTGCCCCCCCTACCCTCCCCATAACCTCCTCCCCATGAGAGGGCACACCTGGGCACTGCCCAGGGGCCCCAGCTGCATGGGCGGCCCCTGCCCTTTCCCCAGAGGTGCAGTTGTGGAGAGGTGGTATACAGTAGTGACAAAAAGATATTGAGGTATTCAGGGGGCACAGTGGGGTGTTTTTTCACATTTTAAAGTTGGAGGGAGGGGGGTGGTTGCCAAATATAGGATCTGCCCCAGGTTCCAAATGCTCTAGGTATGCCCCTGCTTTTGGCAGTAGTCTTTTACTGCAAAAAAAAGCCAATTTTTATAATGAGCAGGACACAACATTAAATTTGGTATGTGTCGCAGCAGATGCTAAAAACAAGGGTGGTTATAAGATGTTGGCAGTTTTACCCTTTCACTGCCTGAGCAGTTTTGTCTGTTTTCTATCACATTTAAAAAATCATTTTAGGCCCAAAATTAATTTAAACCTCCAACACGCATATTTTCTGAAAGCAAAGGCCCTGAAGAATAGAGTTGAGGTAGTTAATTTTTTTTAGGTCACGCAATATTAGCGCAGTCCTTGGCAGATTTACATAAGTGTGTATAAACCCCTGCTGCTGAGGTATGAAATACATCAGTGGCAGCAAAAGGATTAAGAACCTTTTATTTGAAACTCATGAACAGGTGTATTTTGCCTGCAGTAGACCTCCTTTTGGCCTGCATTTGACTTACTTTTAGCAGGTTTTGTGTTCCTGTAGAGTTATATGGGAATGCAAAACTCATTTAAAGTGAACAAATGCTCAACACAGACCCTAAGGCCCCTTTCACACCTGCGGATCGTATGTCCGCTGTTTCATCCATCTGTGTGCAGATGAAAAAGGGACATACGTTGGTCCCTATGAGATCGCGGATGAACATCTGCTGACACCCGATCTCGCCCGCTTGAGTAATGCTCCGATTCTGCAGATGGAGGAAAACCCTATTTTGCTTCTGTCTGCGGATCGGATCAGGTGAACACGGACATACATATGGAAGAGCGGAGAAAAGATAGGGCGGTCCCTGCACAGTGTGCGGGGACCGCCCTGTCTTCCGCCGGCTCAGCGGGGACCAACGGAGCCGCCCCGTGTAAAGGGCCCTTACTCTGATTATAACTGTAAAACATGTTCTGTTCAGAGGTTTGCACCCAACTGGTCACAGGGGATGAAGGAAAGCTTCGTATGGCTGTAACCATTATGCTTGAATGAGTAGTCGATCCCTTCTCTCTTCCTTTAGATGACACAGTGGACTTCAAATATATAGGCTCTCTCTCTAGGAAGCTGGACATGAACATACATCTGGCCCCCCTATAAGCGGTACTGATAACCAGAGGTCTGTGGTGTCCTTTAAAGGATCATTGTTAGTTCCTAGCTTTCTATAGATCCTTAGAAGTCTACTGTGTTTTCTACAGGAGGAAAAAAGTGATGGACTTCTCAATCCTGTAATGGAAACAGACCTCTGGCGAATATGAGATTACAAATATTAGTTTTATTTATCACAGGTACTAATATGGCGCAATCAGCGCTTACACATATACTCTATATTGTACATTTAGTGGATCAGTCTTCGCCCTCAAGGAGCTCACAATCTAAGGTCCCTAATGCCCCATACACACGATCCGAAAATCGTACGAAAAATCGATAGTACAGAGTTTTTTCGAGAGCCAATCATGACAGTTCATCCAATATTATTCTAACGGACATGCGCACATTTTTTTTTTTACGTACAATGCCAGAGCAGCTGTCGTTCGAAAATGCATTACAACACATGACATCACTTCCAAATTTTGATTCTGTCGTACGAGAATATTCGTGACTTTAGTAAACTCATCAGATTCCAGTGCGATTAGCATGCAAAAAAAGAATGGATGATCATCTCATCGTGTGTACGGGGCATTACACACATTTATACATACACTAGGAACAATTTAGACAAAAGCCAATTAACCTACCAACATATCTTTGGGATGTGGGAGGAAACCCAGGCAGGCACAGGGAGAACATGCAAACTGCAGGCAGGTAGTATAAAGACACTATACGTCTCAATTGGATGCATCAGCTGGTCAGATTTTAAGTGTGCTTAGTATGAAGAAGACGTTTGAAGGTAGTATAGATCAGGGTTCAAAAATTCAAGTCCTGAGCTACTAGCCAGGCCTTAAGTGTTAATCGCCACCAGTTGCCCCGCCCAAACCCTAAACTGCCCGCCCCTAATCATGCCCTTCTACCAATATTAAACCCCCCCCCCCCAAATCCAGCACATCTATGCTTTCAATATTCTCCCCAATCCAACATACGTATGCCTTCAATTCACCCCCCATTCATCATACCTATTCCACCCCCCCCCCCAATCAATCATACCCATGCCTCCAATTCACACACCCCAATTCCACCACCATCTATCATGCTGTATGGTAGTGGGATGGAATTGGAAGAATAGGTATGATGGGTGGGGGTGTGGAATAGGTATGATGGATTGGGGGTGGGCGGGGGTGTGCAGCTGGAAGGAGGCGGTGAGGGGCGGTTTCAGGCGGCTCTTTATGCCTATTGAAGTGCACAGTCTGTAACTGGGCGGGGATGTGCAGCAGGAGGGAGGCGGAGAGGGGCGATCCCAGGCGGCTCTTTACACCTATTGAACAGCATGCTCTGCGAGCCTGGGCGGGGATGTGTGGCAGGAGGTGGAGTGGGTGGTCCCAGATGGCTGACTGTATGTATTGCAATGGGCGCACTATGAGCCTGTGCGCAGCAGAGGATACTGGCTACACATTCCTAAGACAGCACAGATCCTGTCCATACTCGCCCTCCTCATTTGTTTACTCGCCAAATGCGAGTAGGCGAGTGCACATTTTGAGGGCTGGTATAGATAAATTGGAAGTTAAGTTATTTGATCAATATCCTAACTCCATATTCGTTTCGACAGGGAATATACCCCACAGGTCTGTTGTTTTTTCCAACTCTGTAAAAAACGTATTATATGACAAGTAATATTAGGATGTTGTGATATTGAGATGATGCAATGTTTTCTCTCTTCATAGGATTTCTAGTGTAAAGCTTTTCTTTTTTTTTTTTTTTTCTTTTTTTTTCAATTTTATAGTGGAAAGCTTTTTAACTCACCTCAGTTCCACTTTTCTCTTTCTCCCAAAGACAACCTGTTCCATCAGATTTTGGACTCCAGCGACCCCGATCTTAAAGACGCCAGAGAGATCCTGCAGAAAGTGGAACGCAGGGAACTGTACAAATTTGTAGGAGAGACACGGCCCAGCAAAGAAAAAATTACAGCGGTGAGATGTCCAGTAACCAGCAAATGTGCCCCTTAGTCTGGGTTGAAATAAATTTTAATATTTCCATTTTTAAGGAGACTGTTTTACCATATATTGTTGTGTATTACAGGAGAAATGTAAACATTTAGATACTGAACTGGCAGTCGGACTCCAAAAAGATGATTTTATCGTAGATGTGAGTTTTTTTTTCATCCAAAATGTAATACTGTAAATATAGTGTTCTTGTAAATGCGATTCAGATTTCCAGCATTATCCGTCTTTAACATTCTCTCTTTCTCACACTCTTTTTAAAGTAATCTTTCTCTTCTAAGCAGATCTGTATGAAATGTTATACAGTTACCCATGCATATCTGTAACATAAAATCCAAAGTTATTCTGCGCTGGGGTAAAAAATACCTGGACAGAGCTTACAGAGCCTACACAAAATATGTGATACCAAATTAACACCAAAATTATAAATATAGCGTGGCACTAAATCAAAATCAATACTATGATAAGGATAACAAGAATCAACCAATGCCATATGTGACAAAAAATATCTACAAATTGACAATGTCTCCAATGAGCGTTTGTGCTGTGATATATGGGAAACGTAAGGGGTTAATTCTTGGTGAGCGTTGCCCCCTGTTACTATGTAAATATTGTAGCTTCATGTGCTCCGTTTGGCCAATCCACTTGTAGATGTCATCTTCTGATAAAATGCATCGGGCGTAGCCTACACGTGACTTCATCACACTATCTGTCCGCCGGAGTTTGGCACCCAGAGATCGCCTGGTTGGAAACTGCTCCTGGGATGTTTAGTGACATTGTACCATGCAAGTGCAATTATTGCATTAAAAAGGCAATATTTTAAAACATATTACACTATGAAGTATGGCTTTGTTGCTATTCATCCTTCAACTGGTTGCCAGCAGAATAATCAGATGACAATCTGATGAGGAGATTTTGTTTATAATGGTCCATATTGTTTGGTAAGAGGCTTATTTTATTACCTAACATGGAATGATAACACAGTGGTGACAAGCACTTGAAGCACCTCACTGGCTATGCACCTTATACAGTAAAACCTTGGATTGCGAGCATAATTCGTTCCAGAAACATGCTTGAAATCCAAAGCACTAATATATCAAAGCAAATTTCCCTATAAGAAATAATGGAAACTCAGATGATTCGTTCCACAAAGATTTATTCAAAGGTCTTTTAGTCTACAGTCCATATAAAAAGTTTACAGCAATCTGATAGGTTGTGTGACCCTAAAATGTCCATTAGCAACTCACATGGTTGATGATTAAAAGATGCACCGACCGAGAAGACTACCCTGCAGTAGAGCGATCTGAAAGTGAGGCTAAACCGCAGCATGTAGGGGATAACGTCGATGGCAGTGCAGAGGATGATCTGTGGACAGCTTTACCCCGGATGCCTGCATACTTAGATGTGCCTTTTTTAATCATCGACCATGTGAGATGCTAAATGTTGTACCTTCATTAACCACTTAAGACCCGGACTGCGTCGCTTTAACTGACAATTGCACGGTCATGTGACGTGGCTCCCAAACAAAATTGGTGTCCTTTTTTTCCCACAAATAAAGCTTTCTTTTGGTGGTATTTGATCACTTCTGCGTTTTTGTTTTTTTTTGTGCTGTAAACAAAAATATAGCGACAATTTTGAGAAAAAAATCTATATTTTTTACTTTTTGCTATAATAAATACCCCCCCAAAATATATATATATAAAAAAACATATTTTCTTTTCTCAGTTTAGGCCGATACGTATTCTTCTACCTATTTTTGGTAAAAAAAAATCGCAATAAGCATTTAACGATTGGTTTGCGCAAAATTTACAAAATAGGGGATAGTTTTATGTCATTTTTATTTATATATATTTCTTTTTTACTACTAATGGCGGCGATCAGCGTTTATTTTTTATTTTTTTCATGACTGCGACATTATGGCGGACACATCGGACAATTTTGACACATTTTTGGGACCATTGTCATTTTCACAGCAAAAAATACTATAAAAATGCGTTGTTTACGGTGAAAATGACAATTGAAGTTTAGGAGTTAACCACTAGGGGGCGCTGTATGGGTTAAGTGTGACCTCATGCGTGTTTCTAACTGTAGGGGGATGGGGCTGGACGTGTGATGTCACTGATTGCCTTTCCCTATATCAGGAAACAGACGATCAGTGATATTGCCACTGTGAAGAACGGAGAAGGTGTGTTTATACACACCTTTCCCTGTTCTTCATCTCCTGTGATTGATCGTGGGAAACCGGCGGCGATCGGGTCCTGCAGCCGCGGAGCTTCGGACCGGCTGGGCCCAGCCGTGCCATTCTGCCGACGTAAATGTGCAGGAGGCGGTCCTTAAGTGGTTAAATGTAACCATATTCTACACTTAGAGGCTCCTCTCTTCTATTTTATAATCAGTTGTGACATGACGTTACTCTTATATCAAGACATCACTTGTATATCAAGTCCAAATTTATTAAAAAAATTGGCTTGTGTTGCAAAACGCTCTCAAACCAAGTTACTCTCAAACCAAGGTTTTACTGTTTATGCCTTTTTGATCTCTATATGGTTTTTAATATTGGGTAAGGGACCATTACCTGCACTCATATAGTGGCATGGAATCACATTAGAGATTTAAAGAACAAATTAACATTTCCACACCATCTTGCACTATGGGAAATAGATTTTTTTTCTATTTATTTATTCAATTAAAAATCTATAGTTTTTTCACATATTGTATTTGTGTTTGTTTTTTGTTTTTTGTTATCATTATCATAGTATTGATTTTAATTTAGCACCACACTATACTTTCGAATCTCTGTATACACAGCTTGTGCCTTCTTCCATACTATGTTTATGAAATAGAAAACACAGCATACTGCGTAATTAACCTCTTCCTACCCACGCTAGAGCCAAAAGACGGTTACAGTGCAGGCCTAAATTGGCAGGAGGGCGTCCATGTACGTCCTCCCCTGCATGTGCTGCCTGCACGCCCCCTGCAGGGCACGGGTGGCACACTCCTGTGTTTAGCAGGCCCATTAGACTCGACTGATCACAGATCGGAGTAAGGGGCTGGTCCCGGCCACTTACCATGTGATCAGCTGTTGATCAATGACAGCTGATCACGTGATGTAAACAGAAGCCAGTAATCTGCATTTGTGTTCCCCCCTCACGCTGCCAGCATGAGGATGAAAGAGATGCAATTATCAGCCTGTGTAAACAGGACACACCCACTGCGTCTAAGCAGTGCCTACCAGTGCCACCTATCATTGCCCATCAGTGCCTCCTGATTAGTGCCGCCTCATCAGTGCAACCTATCAGTGCAGCCTCATCAGCGCACATCAATAAAAGAGAAAAACTACCCGTTTGTAAAATGTTATAACAAAATATGAAAACCCCCAGTGGTGATTAAATACCACCAAAATAAAGTTCTATTTATGTGAAAAAAATTATAAAAATTCAATTTGGGTACAGGGTAACATCACTGTGCAATTGTCATTCAAAGAGTGACAGCGCAGAAAGCTGAAAATTGGCTTGAAAGTGCCTAGTGAGCAAGTGGTTAAAGATTAAAGCTGAAGAATTCAGCCACTTTGTAAAATGTAAAGGCATACTGTGATTTAAGTCCAACAAGGTGCATGACCCCTTGAGGACTTATCTCTTTACATCTGACAGTTTTATGGAGTTCTGGGAGGATAGTTGCTGCTACATTTCTGGAGTTCAAACGTTCCACCTTCTGGTAAGAGGATAAGATCACCTGGGACTGTAGCTCACGATCTAACAGCCAAAGCAACAACCAACCAGGTGTTCCTGAGTAAGGGTCCTCACAAAGGCACAAGCAGTGTGACCGCATGCAAACAGAGGTGTGCCAGAGTCACAGGGTCTAAGGCAGCGTACACACACTCAAACTTATCCGATGAAAATGGTCCGACGGACCGTTTTCATCGGATATGTCTGCTGGGCTGTTTTGGTCTGATGGTTGTACACACCATCAAACCAAAATCCCCGCCGGCAGACAGCGCGGTGACGTGGCGGTGACGTTGACGCCGCCACGTCACCACTCCGATCCAAATCCATTCGGCGCATGCGGGAGATTTTTGTCCGCTGGTTAGGCGTACTAACCAGCGGACATGTCGGACGGACGGGTTTCCAGCAGACAAGTTTTAAAGCATGCTTTAAAACTTGTCTGCTGGAAAAACCTGTCTGCTCGCCCGTACACACAATCGGATTTGTCTGCTGAAACGGTCCGTCGGACCGGTTCCAGCAGATAAATTTGATCATGTGTTCGCAGCCTAAAGAGCCAGCCGGTCTTTACCAAAGCCACTGGAGGTGTGGATGTTGTGCTGTGTGGCAGCCCCCAGGTTGTGGCTCTCTAGCACACCCGTGCAGGCAGAGTGCTGCCAAATTGCGCGCTGCAAGTACATTGGGTACTCACAGAGACTATACTGAGGGAAACGCACACAGCAATATAAAATTAAGGGATCCACGGACAGAAAATAAAGAATATAACTGCACAATCAGAGGGAAATCCTGAAAAACAGACGGAATCAAACGGCACACAGAATAAGGGAAATAAGAGAAATAACAAACACCAGAGGCACAGGAGGGTCCAGCTTCAGCATGAAGACACATTGCTCGAACGCTAAGCTACAGGTGCACAGGCTTAATAATATCTAGGTTCAGGGTGGATTGACAGGAACCCAAGCAGCCCAAACATGAGGTAAAACCAAATCAATGTACACAGAACCATGTCATACAAAGGCTTCTATGAATAGGCAGCAGAGGGGGGGGCAAGGAGAGCTGCTATGTGTGAGAAGACAGCATCCCTTTTTTCAGAGCCCTGGAGTGTAACTATAGCTATCCTCACAGAGTTCCATAAAACTGTGAGATGCTATTAGAAGAAATAGGTCCTCGACATGGCATGCACCTTGTTGGATGCAAATCATAGTATGCCTGCACATTTACAAAGTGTCTGAATTTCTGAAGTTTAGTTTTATGGTGGCACATGGTGTTAAATAACTTTTTTTTATATTTAAAAGATTTATATAAACTATTCCTCAAATGCCTAATCATTGTTTTAAGGGGCATCTTAGATTTGGGGCATTTGAAAGACATCAACTTAGAGTAACCCTGTCTCCTAACAAAATATTAACTGCAGGTCCCACAATAGAAACGTTATTCTACTCGTCTCTTGACACTAGCACTTGCATGTCCGTACCCAAATATTTGTTTTATTCAGGGGTAGTCCTAAAGCATTGACCTGTATATCATAATATTTGACCATCAGGTGATTGATTTTAACTATGGAATGAAAGACAAGAATCCAATTAACAATGTGCGGTTTTACAGCAAGTTAAATCCGAACGAGGGTATAAAAATCACTCAAGAGCAGGTAAGTTTATGATGTATTAGGAATATTTCAATGAAACAAATGTGAAAGAATTTAGCCCCTTCCTGTCCTATAGGAGGAAGGACGGACTTCTCAATCACTTGTGTTTGGCTGCCACAAGAGCACTAGATTTCAATAATGGACCCCTTTCACGCGGGCTTTCCGATCAGGTCCGCCTGTCAGCGGACCTGATCGAAGCCTCCATTCACTCCTATGGGGCAGCAGATGTCAGCGGTGACATGTTCACTGACATCGCTGCTATCCGCTCCGATCCTGTGCATGAAATCCAGACGGATGGTGACCCTGTTTTCCATCTGTCTAGTGCAGGGGTCTCCAAACTGCGGCTCGAGGGCCAGATGTGGCCCTTTTCCAGCCTTTATGCGGCCCTTGGGACACAATTCCTTCCACTGATATGAGGCACTATTTCTCCCACTGACACTAACAACGGGACACTATATCATTTACCAATATCAATGATGGAATACAATTCCTCCTACTAATAGGGAAAATACTCCTCCTATTGACCACCAACCCTAAGGCCATATTTATTCTCACTGGTGCTGGGCCCGTGACATTTTCTGCCACTGCTGGCCACAATCCGGCCCTCCTAAAGTCTGAAGGACAATAAAGTGGCCCTTTGTTTGAAACGTTTGGTCTAGTGGATCGGATGAAAATGTACAGGTGGTCTGTTTTCATCTGATTTCCTCCTAGAGAAGAACAGGGCTCTTACATGTCCATCTCTGCACAGTGAGTGGAGATGGACCTGTCATCCGCCTGCTCAGCAGGGATCAGCGGATCGATCCCCTGCTGAGAAAAGTGGAGTCCGTCGGGTGGACTGCCCCTGTGAAAGGACCCTTACATGTATGGATAGAATTAGTCAAACAAGACTCAGGCTAGCATAAATCAAACAATACTCCTTCACATCACTTCCAAATACTAGACAGGTGGGTCTAATTGGCAAAGTCTTAAGTTAGGTACTCACAGTTTGTTTGTTTTTTGTTCAGCCAGTGGATTCCTGCAGTGAAGTGGGTGCAGTCATTTCCCCCCTCCGGGACATTATTGTATTGTAATCTCCACTGTCAGAAGACACTGATCAATGCTGCAGCCAATTGGCCGCAAGCCGCTGATCAAAGAAGGTTTTCCAGTGGGTCTGTTCGACAGAAGCAGGGCTTTGCACAGATCGAAATTCTGCTGGCACAGCAGGAATTGGCCAAATATCGATCTGTGGGTACCCCACATTAGATCTGTGAACACCCTGCAGGCACGTACTACCCAACTATCACCTGGTCATAGGTGAAAGAAGGGGCTGGGGGGATACAGAATGTATTTACATAAGCAATATGTGGCATACATACTGTATATATGTACATTTAGAGAAAAGCCATTTTTCACGTGTTTGGAAAATTATTTAATGTATAATCCTGTGATGTTTTCTTGTCTGTATCTATTTAGCCTCTAGCCTTGTTTGTTGGCTTTTAACATGAATGTAAAAAAAAATAATAGTTGTGTTTGACCTTTTAGTGCCGGTTCACACATATGCAATGACAGGCATTGCATGTGATTCGCACTTGATTGATGTGCAGATCACATGCAATGCGAATTTCAGCCATATAAACTGTATTGGTGAAATTGCATTTGCACCAAAATGGTGCCGGACCCTTTTCTCTTTCATTCATGGACAGACACGGCACCTAATTTTGACCTTGGGGGCTTATATGCCTCCTATTAGGCAGAATTATGTTAACAAGATTAATAACATTAAACTCGTACAGCTCTGCCCAGAGGGCGGTCCTCTGGTTATAACCCCTCACACTGCATCCAGCAGCTCAGTTTTTTTTTCTGCCTAGCATAGGAGAAGGACCTGGCTCCCTGTTGGGACCATTGGTCCTGGAGATTTTTTTGCCTTTTTTTATACTTTTTTGATTCAGTGATCTACTATCAAGTGCTGGCTGGGTGACAGGCTGGATAATATAGATCCTTGTAGCCTCCCCAGTCCGTCCATCGAGCGTGAGCAGACCTTTAGCTACACGCTGGGTCGGCCACGACATGCCCCGTTGCTCCAGGGGTGGCCGGTGAGCTATATGCTCCGGGGCACACATATGACTGGGCTACTGATGTCAGAGTCACAGCCACCCTGTACTGATCGTGTGATGGGTCTGTCCGGAATGCGTCCAGCAGTCCCCGCAGGATGGGTGAGTAGAGTTCCCCGTCTAGGCAGGGTGAAACAGCTGGGCATTTCTAGGGAGGTCGACTAGGGGGTCTCTCACCCTTACTTGGTACTCAGACATTGCAAAAATGTTAGCGGATGACCCCTGGACCCTTTCAGATCAACCAAACCTACTGTCATAGTCTGACCCTTCATTCTTCTCTTCAGTTGCTTGTTTTAATGGCATGGCCATTGAAGCCAGGGTTCTAAGGGACAGGGGAGTCTGAATCCATCATCCCTAGGCTGGGGTGGTAAATATGTACGACAGGACTTAGAAGTCTTATTTTGCCTGGAGTAAAACTCAGGGTTTTCATCCTTGTGAGTATGTAGTTGGCTGCTTTCTGCCATTTCTCTAGTCTGGGGTTGATTTCGGACTGGCCTTTAGTACAATCAAAAGTCACTCTTTGGCCTTGGCAGTCCTTTTATAGAGTCCAATTGCTTCACACTCCTTGGTGCAGGCCTTTGAGCAAGGCGTAAAATGTATTGACTCAGTGGGACCTCAGGTTGATACTTTCTGAATTTCGGGAATCTCAGTCTGACCATATCCAGGATACACCTTTAGTCCTAACTCAGTAATGTTTGCCAATACTTAGGCTCGCAGAGTCTCAGAACTGACTGCTCTTTCCTGTAAGTAGCATTTTCATGGTGCTCTACCTTGGCAAGGTGGTTTCATGGCCTCTGTCATCCTTTTTACCTAAGATGGTTTCTTTGTTCCATCTCAGCCAGGACATTTTGTTGCTGTCCCTCTTTCCTAAGCATTTGATGCTAGTAGAAAAGGCTCTTAAAACTTTGTATGTGGTTTGTGATGTTCAGATGTTACCTAAATGTTCTGCTATGATGCAGTCAAATTCTTTCTTTGTGCTTTCTGAAGGCCCTAAGAAAGGTTATGCAGCTTCCAAATCTACCATCTCTGTCAGCTTATTTCCTAGGTTTATGGTTTAGAACAGGGGTGCCCAACCTGTGGCCCGCAGACCCCTTTGATGTGGCTGTGACCTCCTGCTCTGGGATGGCAGGTTGTCGAGCCCAGATTATGGGTTACTGACCCACCATCCCAGAGAATCAGTGTTGGAAATGAAGCCGGCGGTAGAGGAAGCAAGTGGCTGCGGAGCAGAGCCACATAAGCCAATGCTTCCTGTATAGCACCGTCTCCTGGCACAGACAGAGTGATACCAAATGCTCTCACTCTGCCTGGGACAGCAACAGCCAGCGATACCTAAATGGAAGACAGTTATTAAAAGGTAAGTTTTTTACTAAAATAACAGTGTACATATGGGCATATCTGTTCTGCAGTGGTTACTAGGCTGCTTAGAAACTGATCTGCAGGTGCAGCGAAGAACACCTGTGGGTTACCTGCACTGAGCCATAGACTTCTGTTATTATCTGGGGGTTTGGTGCACTTCAGCAAGTGGACCACCCCAGCAGGATGTAATAAAAGTCTATGGCAAAGTGCAGCTAAGCCACAGGTGCATTGCACTGCATCCTCGGTGTGGGTAAACCAAGGCACGTCACTGTGAAAGCAGTGACCAACCCAATTAGACACGTTCACCTCTATTGATCCACAGATGTAGACAGACTTGTGGCCATTTACACCGACCTACCAATCCAATCCGCTAAAAAAAAAACAGAAGAGGGGCTCTGCCCCCTTTCATCTGGGCAGATCGGTTCGGAGGGCCCATAGAGTAGAGTGGGATGTATCTGTGTCCGCTGCAGAGTGCACTTACACCTGTCATCCGCCTGCTCCGCTCATTGTGGCCGTGACTGGGTACACTGTTGCTAAAGTGGCCCTCGTTTTTCAAAAGGTTGGGCACCCCTGGTTTAGAAGGAAAAGTTCCACCATTTTAATTGATGCACATTTTACCAGGAGTGTTGGTTCCTCCGAGACAATTTGCCGTCAAGCTTCGGTAGCTCACTTTTGTAAAGCTGCTACCTGGTCTTCGGTTCATACTTTTACATAGTTTTGCCATGTGGATGTTAGAGTCGCTGAGGATACTACTTTGGGTCAGAGCATTTTACCATTTGCTGCTTGAGGTTCTAACCTATTCTGGTTTTAATTGCTTGGTGCTTGTTAGTTTCTTTTTTTTTTTTTTCCACATCAGACTTAACCTAGTCGTTTAAGATGATTGAGATGATTAGGATGTTTGAGAGGATCATCGTTATTCCGACCTTCATCTTTCCACCTCGGTTTTGCATCATTTGTGGATGGTTCAGTTTGTTTTGATTATTTTATTTATTTATTTATTTATTATTATTTTTTTTTCCTTATGTTATGAAGACAGCAGTATTGTTACAAGTAATTTTAAGTACAGTTGTTATATGATTCTTGTAAGGTTATACACACTCAATAATCACCTCTACACCTACCCCCTGGGTTTCTATATATGCTTATTTATGTTATTTTATTTATTTCCCTCCCCCCCTAATAA
This sequence comes from Rana kukunoris, assembly GCA_029574335.1. Taxonomy (NCBI): domain Eukaryota; kingdom Metazoa; phylum Chordata; class Amphibia; order Anura; family Ranidae; genus Rana; species Rana kukunoris. The sequence continues at coordinate 60,290 of JAJQKJ010002727.1, forward strand.
TTACCCCCCCCCCCCACTATTCTTACCACATTTACCTTTGTGGTCGGGTCAACAGCATTTATCAATTTTTTTCTAATAGTATTATCGAGAAATTTTCAGTAGTTTTGTAAGTTCTCCACTGATCCCATTTCTTTCCGCCACTTTCGCCCTCTTCCTCCCCCTGGTCAACCCTTCTTAGGTGCTCCATCTCTGCTATATGGTCAACTCGATGTATAAATTCTTTTAAGGGTGGTTTATGTGGGTTGAGCCAATATTTCGGGATCAGTCCCTTTGCTGCGTTTAGCAGCACTGGGGCCAATGATGAGGCATATTTTTTTTCCCCCTTTACTTGTCCTTGTCTATGAAATAGGCAGGACAGTGGATCTAATGGGATCTGTTCTCCAGTGATTGCCTCGATTAATTTAAGAATCTCGGTCCAGAATTCCCTGATCGCCGGGCAGTCCCACCATATGTGCAGGGCGGTCCCTACTTGGTTGCATTTCCTCCAACAAAGGGGGGAATTATCCAGTGATATTTTATTAAGTCTGACAGGAGTCAAATGCCATCTCAGCATGCACTTGTAATTAGCTTCTATTGTTGTTATATCTTTTGCATAAGTAAATGTCGCTCTAGTCATATGTGCTTCTTCTATTCTTTCTCCAATTTCTTTTTCCCAGGCTTCTATACTTTGTAGCGTATCTTTTGTCCCTATTTCTGTAAGGATTTTATAAATCCTAGCGATTCCATGTGATAGTGATTTTCCCCCGGTGCAAAGTTTTTCTATTGGGTTCTGTGCTGTATCGTCCCTTATTGGTGATGGAAGGGTGGTGACAAAGTGCTTTAGTTGTAGATATTCCCATTCAGTTATCTGTTGTGCCCCGGCTACTATGTGTATCTCTTCTTTATTTTTTATTTTTCCTTGTGCTACTATATCCCCAAGTCTTGTGCTGCCAAGTTTTTTCCCTAATGTACCCCTATTCCCCGGTGGAAAAAAAATTGTATTTGCTAATGGGATTAGTGGGGAATTATATTCCCATTTTTCGCTCCTGTGTACCCCATCCCATATCTTAAAGACCTGTTTTGTGATAGAGTGTGTGTTTACATTAATAATTCTATATTTTGGTGGGATCCATATGTTTGTGGTCAAGTGCTGATTGCTTCTCCTATTTTCCAAATGGGCCCATTTTTTTTGTGAGTTCTTATTAGTCCATTCGACTAGTCTCGCTAAAATTACAGCTTGGTAGTATCTTTTTATATCCGGGAGAGCCAATCCTCCTCTTTTTTTTCCCCGGGTTAGGGTTGCATAGCTTATTCTGGGTTTTTTATCTTGCCATATGAATTTCGAGATGATATTTTTTACAACCTTGAAGAAAGTTTGTGGGACATTTATTGGAAGCATTTGAAATTTATAAATTATCTTTGGTAAAACTGTCATTTTGAATAGATTGATCCTCCCCATCCAGGAGATCTGTTTGTGCGAAAAGTTTTTTAGATCTCGTCTAATGTCGTTGAGGAGAGGAATATAATTTGCCTCAAAAAGGCCTGCTACTTTGGGGGTTATTTTTATCCCCAGATAAGTAAGTGATTTTTGTTCCCACGTAAAGGTAAATGTTCTACGTAGAACTTCCTCTTCCTTTTGATCGATCCCTATATTCATGATGACAGTTTTAACTGGATTTATTTTGAAGTTAGAGAGTCTACCGTATCTTCCTATTTCCTCCAGAATTTTAGGAATTGATGTTTTGGGCTTGGTTACATACAAGAGAACATCATCAGCATATGCTGCCAACTTCTGTTCCTCTTCTCCTACTCTCACCCCGCCTATGTCTGGGTTGTTCCTGATCTTGTACAACAAGGGCTCCAATGCCATCACATAAAGAAGGGGGGAGAGCGGGCAGCCCTGCCTTGTTCCGTTCGTCATATCAATCACCTTGGAGTCCCTCCCATTTACCTTTACTTTTGCCGTAGGGGACATATATAGGTTTCCGACCCATTTCATGAATCTTGGTCCCAGTCCTATGCTTCTTAAAGTCTCCATCATGAACCCCCAGTCTACTCTGTCGAACGCTTTTTCAGCATCTAATGACATGAGTACGGCTGGGGGTCCTTTCCCATTGTCATCTTGTAGCATTAAAAGTGTTCTTAAGCTATTGTCCCTCCCTTCTCTACCTTGTTAGTTTCTAGCCCTCGGCTCATTTTCAGTAAAGATGAACATTCCTTGTGCCCTGGGATGTATGATAAAGAAAATGGGAGTTTTTGCTTAACTGTAAAATCCAATTCTTGGATCCCTCCCAAATGCCTTTGTTTATGGCTTGATACAAAAAATGATGTCTTGTCTAAGTGGGACTGGGTTATGTCTAATGCCGCATACACACGGTCGTTTTTTGTGATGAAATAAAACAACGTTTTAAAAAACGTCATTTAAAATGATCGTGTGGGCAAAACTTTGTTTTATGTCTTCTGAAAAACTTCAAAATGTCTTTTTTTGTGTCATAAAAAATGATGGTGTGTGGGCTAAAACGACGTTTAAAACTACGTTTTAAACGCGCGCATGCTCAGAGAAGCAAGTTATGACGCGAGCTTGAATGGAACAGAGTGCCGTCGAACGTGGTGTATGTAACCGCGCTTTGCAAGAGCATTTTCAGAAAACGATGGTGTGTAGGCAACGTCGTTTTTTAAAATAAAGTTTGAAAAACATTGTTTTGTTTCGTGAGATAAAACGTTTTTTTACATCACAAAAAGTGATCGTGTGTACGCGGCATAAGGGGGAATTTCCTTTACCAGCGTCTAACCCTATCGTAATGAAGATTCCCTGTGTTCTGTGATGTAATCCAAAAATAAATAAAATAAATTACAGGTTTAAAAAAAAAAAAACATTTTACCCCAACCAGCTTTGCATACCTACCTCTGTAGAGCCACTGGATGCAAACAACACCTTTGTAAGTTGTAACATGGAGTTTGCATAGTGCTGAAGATTGTTTCCCTACCCCACTTCCATATAGCAGCAGTAGGTACCGGAGAAATCAGTCACCAAGTACCAACAATGTCTCTTGTGCAGAATGGGATTCCCTGTGGACAACTTATTATATATGAAAGTTATTTAAACATATTCTTTTTAATACTTTACATGAATTCCATAGGGGTGCGCAGCCTATTGCATTAGGGTGTGCACCCCAAAGCTCCAACGTATAAGACTTTCTCTGCAGCCTCAGCTGCACAGGGCAGTAAATGAATGGGAAGTGCTCTGTGCTGAATGACTTCCTGTTCCTTCACAATCTGAAGAATAAGGAAGACAGTTATGAATGAACACAGTGAGTGTGTTCATTTTAAAAAGGAAGGGTCCGGTAAATGACAATTACTAGCCCTTTCCCCTGCCCTCTTTCCTGAAACATTCCCCACAGCAGCCAGGAGGAAAGAGGGAAGCCAGCAACACTGTAGGGTGGGGGGCAAACATGGGGGGAAGCTCAGGCAGTAGGAGGAATCTGCACAGCATGTAGTGATTAGGGTGTGCCCAGGCACCCCCCCCCCCCCTGCGCACATCTATGATGAATTCTAATTATTTTTGTCTCCTAAGTGCAAAACTTTCTAACTGCCTTTCAATCCCCAAAATATTTGAAATTGTGTAGCAAAGTGTTAGAAGAAATGTAATTAATAAGCATAGAAAGTATGTATTATACCTTTGTAAATGTGTCAATTTCTTTCTCCTAATGTTTGTTGCCCCCCCCCCCCCCAGGTGTCTCTGCTTTTGCCAACGCAGTTTGAGGAGCAGATAATCCGTGTTTACTGTAAAAAGACGGATGAAAACAGCCTGAAGGCTGCCAAGGAATCTTTTACGCAATGGTGCAAAAAGGAAAGCTTTAACAGCAGTTTGTATTACATATAACGAAAGTGTTTATTTGTTTTTTCAGATTAGCATACTGTATATAGAAACTTTAGAAATATTGGCTGAAATCAAAAGCCTTTTCAGTGAGATTACTGGAAAGGGGGGGGGGATCACCTGCTGGCATGTTGTGTCTCAGGGATGACAGAGGCGAGATCTTTACCAGAATATCAATTCTGATGGATTGACAAAACAAATGAAGGTCTTGCACTCCTCCACTGGATGTTCCATAGATAATAGATAATAATGGGAAACCCAACTGCAGGAGAGTGATAAACTTCAGCCAGATATAAAAAAAACAAAAAAAAAAAACAGAAATTAATGCAGCTCTATATAGATTAATACACACCTAAATGTATTACAATGTAAGACTGACCTATAATCACACACATAGGTTGGAATTGATAGAATTCAGCTTTTAGCTGTGGATAGATTAAGTTATCTACCGCAGCTAAACTCAGACAATGCTTTCCTATATCCCCATTCACACACTGCGATTAGCAACGGTTTCATTACATGGGGTTTGGTGCGGGTAGAAAAAATAAATTTGACTGCGTCCAGGAACAATTTAATGCAGCTATCTGCAGTGTACTGCGTCACCTGCACATAGCAGCGGCAACAAGGAAAGAAAAACAGAAAGCAACGGAACAGTGGCACAGAAATGGCAAGAATGTTCCAACGCAGCTAATCGTGGCTAAGTGCAGCCGCACGTAGTCACAGCTAATCGCAATGTACAGCTGCAAGTGAACGCTGTGCCAGGATTCTCTGAATTTCAAAATAACAAAACATGCTTTTAACTGCGGCAGAACAGCTGCCCGTGTGAAAGGGGCCTTAAATGTTTATAGTTTTTTTTTTTGCAAGCTGTGTAAGTACCTGAATTGGAATTGGCATCCACCACTACTTGCTGTTCCTGTACAGCAGAGAGTGGAAGAGGGATAAGCAGTACAAGGAGCCAATCCACATTGCTCATGTACTAACAACGATCATGCTGATAGGAGAGATCAAAGAGATCAGTTAGTCACTGTACTTTTCCTCCTTTCACTGTCCAGTCACAAGGCGATGGATAAGACTAGTAAATGCTACTGAACTTAAAGCGTTAACCCCAAGAAAAAATAAATATATCCTGTTCCTTAAAGTGGTTGTAAACCTGCATATACAATTTTTTTATTTTTTTTACTCCTGCAAGGCAAAAGCCATAATCAGCTAATATGCACCGCATTTTAGCTGATTATGAAATACTTACCTCGGAACGAGGTGAGAGGAACTTACCTGGTCCACGCCGAGCGAGATGTCATCTTGCCTGGCGTCAGGGCCGTCTTTAATATGGTTTGGGCCCTGGGCAAACATTTCTTTTGGGCCCCCCTTCAGCCTATTTTGGGCCTGGCTTGTTCACATGTATGTGTTTTGGCAGCCCTCATTTGTGCAGGCACAGCAGCCCATTGATTTGAATGGGCTGCCATGCTTTTGTTTCCTGCAGAAAAAAGGTGCATTCAGCATTTTAAAAATACAGTTGCCTTGAAATCCATTCTGCGTTTGCACCATGCTACTTACCTGCAGTTCTTGCACACACAAACGCACTGTGTTTTTAAAAGCGTGACCTAAACGTGTAAAAATGCAGCAAGTTTGACAGTACAGGAACTGCAGATAAGTCACAGCAGAATGGACAGACAATGCAGTATTTAATTGATTGATGGGCATAGGTGTGCCGTGTGCGCAGCCTATTACATGAGGCATGTGCTTTTCTTTGCAGGAAACGCAGTCAAAACACATACATGTGAACCAGCCAGGCCCAAAATAAACCCATCAAGCAGTTAAATACAGTAAAGACAGTAATGCCATGTGCTCTGAGGCCTTACTCAGCCTGGACTGCAGGTCTGGTCTGTGATTTAAAGAGTTCCTGAATTTTACACATGGCATGGCATTGGGTCCCATGGTGCTAAAGCAGAATGGACAGACAGGAACTTTTTAAAACATAGACCAGGCCTGCAGTGTATCATCAAATATTATAAAGACTTTGGGCACACTCTACAGAAAACTTCTATTTACAATATAGAAAACAGTGTTATACCTTGAGGAGCAGGACATGAAGAAGAAGTCAGCCTCAGGAAGAGCAAACTGGGGATGCCATAAAATCACATTCTAATTCACTTTTATATACAAGCAGCACCCAGTGGCATGAAGGGAGAAGTGCACGTCTAAAGGGAAGCCAGGGGTGCTGTACATTTTATAACACTGGGAAGACAATCAGTACTGTGTGCCGCTGATGATTTCAGCGCGGATTTGTGGGCAGCACAGGGGCTTAACGGGCGGCTCTGCTTTGGGCCCCCAACAGTGACAGGGCCCTGGGCAGCTGCCCCTGTTTGCCCTATGGTAAAGACGGCCCTGCCTGGCGTGTCTTCCGGGTATCGCCACTCCAGCGCTGTGACTGCAATCAGCAGCGTATTGCGAGGGAAATATCTCCTAAACCGTACGGGTTTAAGAGATATTCTCCTTACCTACAAGTAAGCCTTATTATAGGCTTACCTGTAGGTAAAAAAAAAAAAAAGGGTATACAACCACTTTAAAACATTTTATACAGCACAATGCTTGTGCTGTATCATTTCGCCCCCTGTAATACCTGGCTATACGCTGTACGGTCAATAAGGATCGTACCATTATTTTCATATAATATTGTCCATTAAAGAACAAAATCAGTGTGTACGCAGATTTGTAAACAACTAAATGTTAGATGTGGGGACATATTGTTAAGTTGTGAGCAGCTACTTCCTATTTCTTTTCTCTTGTCAATTTTGTTTATTGAATAGTAAATAATAAAGACAGTTACAATTGGTAATAAATAGTTTCAACAAATGGTAATATTAGTTAAGTATATGATAATAAATTGGATGAAATTATACATTTCTGAAGATTAGATATTTTACATAAACAGGTAATCAACTTGAAAATGAAATGTTAAGTTAATATAAACAATTGAAAAATGTAATATGTAAATATGTGCTAATACACTCAGTTCCAGGTATATTAAATTAAGATATAGTCACTATGGAAAGAAAGCTAATTGGAAATCAACTAATTTGATAAAAACTTAAAAAATGTATAATTATTATTAAGTAATAACTAAATATAGTATTTATGTATAATACATTACCATTTAAATATGGTAATACAAAAAATAGGGAAATAGAACAAAAGGACAGAGTAATAGTAAAAGGGAAAGAATGAAGGTAAGAGAGAAAAAAATCTAGGGTAAGAAAGTTCTCCGGAGCATCTATATTGTAACAATATTATTAATTTAGTACAGAAGACAAATGTTCATGTTTAGTACTTGTTTCCACTCATATTGTTGTATAATATGATAGTATTATAGTATAACAAGGTCTTAATAGGGAATTGTCAGGGATCATAGGAACAAAATACGTCCAAGGATTCCATATTTTCTTAAAATTTTGTATAGTATCGTTGGTTATGGCTTCTGATTTGGAAAGGCTCATTGCTTGGTTTATTCTGTTTTAGCTTCAGAGATCATTTAATGTATTGGTTTTCCAAGCTTTGGCATTGGTTGGCTTTGCGGCTGTGGGATTTATTTATTGGAGACACACTATGTGGGCTTTAGATGAAGACAACATCCTGAACACTTTCGTTCGCTTTTTGGTAATGTTTAGACCTTGTACATTCAATGTAAGTACATTTAAAGGAGCCATGTATATATCTTAAGTAGTTATAATTGAACATGTTGGATATAGCTTGTACCATTGGACTTACCCCGGAGAAGGACAGAGAGAAAGAGAAAGAATGAGAAACAGAATATGAAAGAAGGAGGAAATAGGAAGTGTGATAAAAAAAAAAAAAAATGTTGGCGTACCAGGTGTGCATGTTTAGCAGACCTGGAGGCACAAAGTCTGTCTGGGGAGCCCCCTCCTCACCACAAATAAAGTGGAGGAGAGTCCCAAGACAGAAAAATAGGGGATGCAATGAACGCTTCCCAGGTTCTTCACAGCAAAAATCTAAAAATATGACAGTTAAACTTAGACAACCTTTTTGGTAATATAGTTAGATATAAACTTATATGAGAGCAAAAAATAGAGAATTCTCTATTTAATGACTAAAATAATTAAATAAAAAGTAGGTACTACTATTTTAGTTCAGTAATGTGTGTTTAATCGTATACTTCTATTCAGAAGTATTAGGTTAATTGCCCTAGGGTTATCAGAGGTGGGAAAGGTAGGGTATACTTTTGGAGTCGGATTAGTAAGAGATAGAGTATTTATTGAAATGATTCAATTAAGTAGATGGAGCATTTAGAGTATAGTTTAAGTTTTGTAGTTTACAAATGGAAAGGGAGAAGGGGAAAATAAAAATAAAAAGAGGGGATGGGGTAGGGAAGGGGGGGAGGGGGCTAAGGGAGCTAAGTGAGGAGGGGGAATAAGGGGTAGGGAAAGAGGAGAGGGATTAAAGTGGGAGGAATTGAAAGTAAATAAGGGATATGTGAACATATACTCTTATACTTAACCTTTGTGATTAGGAAATCTTAACTGATGTGTTTTGAGTGAAATACATAGGCCAAACTAGAGTTTGGATAATTCAATCACAAAGTTGAGGGAGTTCTTAGTATAATGTAGAGATTTTTCAGTCCATTGAGTCTGGAAGATGCAATTCTGGGGAGTTGAAGCGGCCTCTTTTGGGTGTAGCTTGTCTGCTTCTGTAAGTTTTCGGGTTTTGATGAATTTTGTGGAGAGCTGGATAGCGTCCACCGGCGAGGGCTTGTAGATGATTTGTTGTATAGCTGAAGTTTTTGAAATGTGGTCTGCAGTTCTTCAGTGGATCTACTTGTGTATTTGGTTCCTTGGTGGGTGGATCGAACAGCGAATGGGAATCCCCATTGATAAGGGATGTGGTGGTGTTGGAGATTTTGAAGTAGAGGTTTCATCTCACGCCGTTTGGCTATTGTTATTGGCAATAAATCTGCGAATATTTGATAAAAATGTCCTTGAAAAGTTAGGGTTTCTTTAATCCTGGCTGCGGCCATAAGCTGATCCTTAGTACGGAAGAAATGGAATTTAATAATTATGTCACGCGGAGGTCCTTCTGTTTTGCATGGTGCTAATGCCCTGTGAATTCTATCAAATTCCAGTCTCTCAGGAATTGTCCCCTTCCATCCCTATTGAAAGAGTGCTGTCATGGACGATTGAAGATCAGTGATTGATTCAGGCACACCTCTTATGCGGAGGTTTGACCGTCGTGCCCTGTTTTCGAAGTCTTCCAAACGCGTTTGCAAAGTCAAATTTTCCTCTTTGAGTAGCTCAAGTGCTTTGTCATGGGAAACTACATTGGTTTCAATGCCATCCATTCTGCATTCTAAGGGCTAGATTCACGTAGCCCGTCTTATCTTTGTGCGGGCGTAACGTATGTCATTTACGTTACGCCGCCGCAACTTTTTCAGGCAAGTGCTATATTCACAAAGCACTTGCCTGTAAAGTTGAGGCGGTGTATCGTAAATGACCCGGCGGAATTCAAATTCGGCGGGTAGGGGGCGTGTAGTATTTAAATCAAGCGCGTCCCCGCGCCTTACGAACTGCGCATGCGCCGGTTGTGACTGCATCCCAGTGCGCATGCTCCAAATCACGTCGCTAATTGTCAATGAAAGTGACGTGAGCGTAACTAAAGCACAGCTCCATTGTGAATCGACTTACGCAAACGGCGCAAATTACGTCTGTCCCGACGTCCATACTTAACATTGGCTGCCCCTCACTATAGCAGGCGTAACGTTATGCCGGACGTAAGTCTTACGTAAACGACGTCAACAGATACGCCGGCCTGGCGTACGTTCGGGAATCGGCGTATTTGCTCATTTTACAACGGGAACGCCACCTAGCGGCCAGCATAAATATGCATCTAAGATACGACGGTGTAAGTGCCTTACACTGCTCGTATCTTAGCAACATTTAAGCGTATCTCATTATGAGCATACACTTAAATTTGCGCGGGCTGAGATTAGGACTTACTACGATGTATCCACTGATACGCCCGTCGTAAGTCTTTGTGAATCTAGCCCTAAGTCTGCAGTATGTTGGCCTAATCTCTTTAGTCAATTTCTCTGTTATTTGGTCAGAGGTCTGTTGCAGAGCTTTATGAAGCATCGTCTCTATTTGTTTAAAAATATTTGAGTGTAATGTCTCAGTTTGTTGTGTTAAAGAACCGGCACTTTGTTCATAGTCTGTGTAATTTGAGTCCTGTGAGGAGCCCAACTGTTTTCTGTCAGCGCAAGCTTTAGCTGTGTGAGGTGAATAAGACAGAGCCATTACAACAGAGCCTCTGAGGGGTTTTTCCTTGTGTGTTTTTGTCTTGGCTTTCCTGTGGGTCACTCCACAAAATCTTACTATTATGTTCCCGGGGCGTTAGGGAAGATTATGGAGTATTTTTGATTAACTACCCTGTCATTCAGGTGTCTGTGAAAGCCGTTTAGACCTGAGAAGAACGAAGCCTCAGCAGGACATGTCTGATGCCATCAGCTCCGCTCACCCCTCACATTTTTGTAAATATTTTATTACATCTTTTCATGTGACAACACTGAAGAAATTACACTTTTGCTACAATGTTGTGTAGTGAGTGTACAGCTTGTATAACAGTGTAAATTGTCTGTCCCCTCAAAATAACTCAACACACAGCTGTTAATGTCTAAACCGCTGGCAAACAAAAAGTGAGTACACCCCTAAGTGAAAATGTCCAATTTAGGGCCAAAGTGACAATATTTTGTGTTGCCGCCATTATATTCCACCACTGCCTTGACCCACTTGGTCATGGAGTTCACCAGCGCTTTACAGGTTGCCACTGGAGTCTCTTCCACTCCTCCATGACGACATAACAGAGCTGGTGCATGTTAGAGACCTTGCGCTCCTCTGCCTTCCCTTTGAGGATGCCCCACAGATGCTCAATAGGGTTTAGGTCTGGAGACATGCTTGGCCAGTCCATCACCTTTACCCTCAACTTCTTTAGCAAGGCAGTGGTCGTCTTCGAGGTGTGTTTGGGGTCGTTATGTTGGAACGCGGCCCAGTCTCTGAAGGGTGGGGGATCATACTCTTCTTCAGTATATCACAGTACTTGTTGGCATTCGTGGTTCCCTCAATGAACTGTAGCTCCCTCATGCAGCCCCAGACCATGACACTCCCACCACCATGCTTGACTGTAGGCAAGACACATTTGTTTTTGTACTCCTCACCTGGTTGCCACCACACACACACACACACACACACACACACACTTGAAAAAATAAAATAAAGTATAGAGGGAGAGGGGAAAGGAATGCTAAGCACAAGTTTGGGACTTTATATAGAGTACAGAGTTTGGGGAAAACTGTCATCAATATGATTGTAAATATTTTAATTCGGTACAGGTAAACAATAATTACATATAATTGATGATAATTGATAGTATTATAGACCATAAATATATAAAAAGACAATATTTGTTGATATTTGTAAAATTCCCATAAATGAACTATTTTAACACATACATATATGGTATTGCAGTACAGATATCACATAGAAACGGCTACACATTTGGAGAAAGCCAGGCTTACAGTCCCTAAACAACCACTTCTAAGGAACTTATTTCCGTGCTCTTACACAAGAAGCCCATATCAGATGTCCTAGTGCAGGGATATGCAATTAGCGGACCTCCAGCTGTTGCCAAACTACAAGTCCCATCAAGCCTCTGCCTCTGGGAGTCATGCTTGATGCTATCAGAGTCTAGCTATGCCTCATGGGACTTGTAATTTGGCAACAGCTGGAGGTCCACTAATTGCATATTCCTGTCCTAGTGTATATACTACGGTTGTCATCATTCTTTTTGGGTCCCAACCATTATGGATAGGTTTCCATGCCTTTGGGGGGGGCATGTGGGGGGGGGGTGCGCAATGCTGGCATACGCTCCCTCAGTTCCCATGCCTGACACTACCGGTGGACCTCCTGGTTCCATGGGCCACGATATGTCCGTTTACACAGCATGCCTGTCTATATGCACCACGCGCCTGCTCCTGACGAGTGGTAACACCAAAACACGAATGGCGTACAGCTAATGTAGAGCCATGGTTGCATTCATATGTTCTTGACAATTTTATGTGATATCCAATTTATTTTTGTGGTACCTAGATTGAGATACTATCACCCTAGGATCTCTTTCAAACTATACCTTGCCGATCAGGGAGGTTGGAGGCTTTCTCCAAATGTGTAGCCATTTCTATGTGATACTGTATCTGTACTGCAATACCATATATGTATGTGATTCGATATATTTAATTTATGGGAATTTTACAAACATCATCAAATATTGTGTTTTTATATATTTATGGTCTATAGAACTATCAATTACCATCAATTTTATGTAATTATTGTTTACCTGTACCTAATTAAATATTTATATTCACAATTATATTGATGACTGTTTTTCCCCAAACTGTGTACTCCATATCAAGTCCCAAACCTGTGCTTAGTATTCCTTTCCCCTCTCCCTCTATACTTTATTGATTTTTTTCATCAGACTGGGAAGGGGGGGTACATGTTCCCTACTGGCCATGATCTCATTTAAAATGCCAACTGTTTATTTTTTTTTATTTTTTTTCACCACACACACTTGACACCATCTGAACCAAATAAGTTTATCTTTGTCTCATCAGACCACAGAACGTGGTTCCAGTAATCAATGTCCATAGTCTGCTTGTCTGCAGCAAACTGTTTGCAGGTTTTCTTGTGCATCATCGTCCAGGATGACAGACATGCAGACTAATTTGATGCAGTGTGCGCCGTATGATCTGAGCACTGACAGGCTGACCCCCCCACCCCTTCAACCTCTGCAGCACTTAAACATCTATTTCCCAAAGACAACCTCTGGATATGACACTGAGCATATGCACTCAAATTCTTTGGTCGGCCATGGTGGAACCTGTCCTGTTAAAACACTGTATGGTCTTGGCCACCGTACTGCAGCTCAGTTTCAGGGTCTTGACAATCTTCTCATAGCCTAGGCCATCTTTATGTAGAGCAACAATAATTTTTTCCAGATCCACAAAGAGTTCTTTGCCATGAGGTGCCATGTTGAACTTCTAGTGACCAGTATAAAAGAGTGAGAGCGATAACACCAAATTTAACACACCTGCTCCCCATTCACACCTGAGACATTGTAACACTAATGAGTCACATGACACTGGGGAAGAAAAATGGCTAATTGACCCCAATTTGGACATTTTCACTTTTGTTGCCAGCAGTTTAGACAGTAAAGTGGTTGTTAAGCCACTCTAACCTGTATACACCATCAGCACTGCCTCCAATTGTTATATCCCCCTCTGTGTGTGATTTATAAAGATTAATGCCGCAAATACCTAATTTCACTGTCGAGATTGCTTTTACATGACTGGCCAGCTTTCTCCTTTACTCCTCTGAGAGATGCAGCGGGCGGGGCTGAGATTCCTCTGCTGATGTCAGTCTGAAGGGGAGGAGAGAGCTGGCTGGTCATGTGATCGCAATCTCTGCTCTTAAATGAGGCATTTACAGCATTTATAAATCATTCACAGAAGGGGACACTGCAATAGGAGGCAGTGCTCATGGCGTATACAGGTTAGTGTTATGAGAGAAGCAAGAGGGAGGGGGTCACAGGAGCGGAGAGGAGATAGCAGGCTGCTGATGATGTAGACACATAAACTGACCATGGTGTCTGGTCTCAGCAACCATGATACACAGTGGTCAGTTTACAGAGGTGTGGGGAGAAACTGTCAGAATCAGACAGTTTTTTTCATTAGGTGTTTCAGAGGGCCAAATGACACAGGACAAGCACTGTGTCATATAACATGCTTTAACCACTTGCTTACTGGGCACTTAAAATCCCCTCCTGCCCGGACCAATTTTCAGCTTTTGGCCCTGATGCACTTTGAAGGACAATTGCACAGTCATACAGCACTGTACCCAAATGACATTTTTATAAAAAAAAAATCACACAAATAGAGCTTTCTTTTGATGGTATTTGATCACCTCTGGGGTTTTTATTTTTTGCTAAACTAATGACAAAAGATGGATAATTTTGAAACAAAAATCACGTTTTATATTTTGTTAATTTTTTTTTTGCAAACTGGTAATTTTTCTCCTTCATTGATATGCGCTGATGAGGCGGCACTGATGGGCTGCACTGGTGGGCGCCGATAGTCTCATAGACGCGCTGATCACAGAGCGAGCTGCGCTCGCCGCCCTGCAGATGCCTTAATGGCATGTGTTAATGTGTTGAGTTATTTTGAGGGGACAGCAAATTTACACTGTTATACAAACTGTACACTCACTACTTTACATTGTAGCAAAGTGTAATTTCTTCAGTGTTGTCACATGAAAGGATGTAATAAAATTATATATATATATATATATATCATACATACACACACACACACGGCAAGCGTCAAAAAGAATATGGCAATAACTCACAAAGCACAGGAATTGTTATCTCTGAATATCTGACAAGATCAACAGGGTTTTTGCACTTTGTAAACAGATGAATACATAAAAGTATGTATAAGTTCAAAGGGTTTTCATACACTTTTAGCTCCAAACATTCTGCATTAATTGATGGCCAACATAAGACTTCATAAATACTGTAGATTAGATTGATACAGTCCAGTGGCATTTTCAGACTCTTATATTGGCATGTCAGAATAGAATTCCTGTTTAAATTTATTTTTTGTAGTTGTAGCATTGCAACTTGTGTTCATATCAGTTTATAGCCTTTACCACTTTCCATCCTTTCTTTCCCTGACTAAAATAAACTTGATACATCTCTGTTTCAGGAGGAGGATAGAGCTCAAGCCAATGTCTCCACTGATGGAGCTCAAGCCAATGTCTCCACTGATGGAGCTCAAGCCAATGTCTCCACTGATGGAGCTCAAGCCAATGTCTCCACTGATGGAGCTCAAGCCAATGTCTCCACTGATGGAGCTCAAGCCAATGTCTCCACTGATGGAGCTCAAGCCAATGTCTCCACTGATGGAGCTCAAGCCAATGTCTCCACTGAACAACGGCAAGTGTGATAAAGAGAACCATAATGAAGATCAGCAGAAGCCCAGAACCAAGCTTGTTAATAGATTCAGCAGTTTGCAGACTCTTGTGAAACACCAACTTCAACAATTCTTTACTATCTGTACAGCCAGTTTAAGGAAAAAGACATTAATTTTTGTTTTTCCTGCAACCATTGCATAAGCTCTCAATTTCCCCATCAACAGTCAGTTTTGATTGTGTTCTCCCGGTGGGGAGCCGTTCCTGCCGGGACACAACAATGATTACTTCTAGTAGCTATAGCTGCAGGGAGTAATCGCAGGGAGTAATCGCATTCCAAAAATCTGACAAGTCGATTGATGCACTAGGCTGCAGCCCTGATCTGTGTGTTATGACAGCACGGAAGTTTTCCCGCTGTCGGAATACAATGACACCGTAAGGAGAGTTCCTCCATCCATCTTGAATATGTGGATGGGGGAATTGGGTCAGTTTTTTCCCATTAACCCACTGGTTGAATGAAAAAAAAACAAAAAAAAAACTGACCCATCTATGGCCAGGTTTAGCCTGGCTTTATCTT
Organism: Rana kukunoris; assembly: GCA_029574335.1. Taxonomy (NCBI): domain Eukaryota; kingdom Metazoa; phylum Chordata; class Amphibia; order Anura; family Ranidae; genus Rana; species Rana kukunoris. The sequence continues at coordinate 75,750 of JAJQKJ010002727.1, forward strand.
GACTGTGAATGGGGGTGAAGCCAGTAAGCCATTGCAAAGGTCTCAACTCTGGAGTCCCCAAGACATTCTAAAAATTAGGAAGCTACGAAGCCTTATAGCCTTCAACTTTTTCAAGCTTTAGTGGCAAACTGCTGATCATATGACCTACTTTTTTATTTTTTTTACAGGTTTTAATTCTGCTTTTCTAATACAAGAAGGGAGACTCTGGGCAATGCTTCATTTGAAATATATGCAGATAAATTACTTTCGGAATCAAATACCTTTAATAAATCGGAAACTGACTCCTTTTTTTCACAATTACAACTCCCGCAAGTGACAGGAGCCCAAAGAACAGAATTAGAGAAACCAATAACACACAATGACGTCATGGGAGCTATAAAAGTACTTAAGTTAAATAAAAGACCAGTTCCCGACGGGTTTTCAGCCAGATACTACAAAACCTTCACTAGCATAATCTCCCCCACTTTAGCAGATGCATACAACGACCTCTTAAAATCAAACTCCTTCAGGCAGGAATCACTAACAGCCACGATCTGCATGATCCCAAAACCACACTCTGACTCCACCCTTAGCGAAAATTTCCGCCCTATATCCATGTTGAACACGGATATTAAACTCTTAGGTAAAATTCTAGCCAGCCGCCTAAACAAGATTATAGGATCATTGATTCACCGGGACCAGGTGGGTTTCATGCCCACTAGACAGGCAGGGGATAATATTCGGAGGGCATGCTTGCTTGCTCATTCAGCCAAGGCGAGGAAAATCCCAGCCTGCTTCATATCTCTGGACATCAAACAGGCCTTTGATTCCGTCTCGTGGTCCTACATGGAATATACCTTACAGAATTGGGGCTTCGGTCCAAATTTTAGAAATTGGGTTATGGCACTGTACAACAATCCAAAAGCTTACGTCAAATATGCAGGTTACAAATCTGATACGTTTGCAGTCCAGAGAGGAACAAGACAAGGCTGTCCCCTATCTCCTTTGCTGTTCGCCCTCCTGATAGAACCCCTAGCCCAAAGAATTAGATTGGACCCTAAGATATTAGGCATAGAATTGGGTGGGTTTAAACATAAATTATGCCTCTACGCGGATGACATTTTACTTTTCTTATCCTCCCCCCAAGTGTCCGGCCCTAACCTCATCCCAATTCTGAATAATTTCGCAACTATATCAGGTTTAGCAATTAATCCTAAAAAACGTCTTGCCCTAAACATTTCATTATCGGACACAGAATTAACAGCTACCAAATCTGGACTCCCCTTTAACTGGCCCGGGAAAAGCATCCCCTATTTAGGAATCCACCTAACAGCAGAAATAGCAGACCTATTCTCGTATAATTACCCCATACTGTTAAAACATATATCAAGTCTACTGAAATCTTGGACGCAACTTCCCCTGTCGTGGTTTGGGAAATTAAACGCAGTAAAAATGACAATATTGCCGAAGCTCCTATACCTTTTTAGAGTACTCCCTATACCAATTCCGGCATACTACATGAGAATAATCCAAAAACGGATCTCTTCCTTTATTTGGGGTCCCTCCCGACCCAGAATCAAACCACAAGTCTTGGAACTCCCCAAAACCAACGGCGGGATTGGGTACCCCAACTTCACAAAATATTACCAAGCGGCCCAATTGGCGACTCTGACAAAATATCACGCTAAATGTGAAATTCCCCTTTGGGTTTCAATTGAAGCTTTAGATTGTGATCCCATCTCAATATCCAACTTACTGTGGATCTCCCCCAAATCTCGTAAAAATATTAGCAACCCTATCACCAAACACTCACTTACCCTCTGGGACAAGATCAAGGTAAAGAAAAACCTACAATCTCCACATTGCCCTCTGCTGTCTTTTATTAAAAACCCAGATTTCTACCCCGCCTGGGTCTTCCCTAACACATTCAAAGAATGGATAAAGAGAGACTGTACTCAAAAGTTCCAGTTTTTTAACTCCAACTCCATTGTCCCCTTCCCGTCACTCTGTGATTCACATGGTATACCACATGGTGAACTTTTTAGATACCTGCAAATAAAAATTTCTTTCTCCCACCAGTAAATACACCAATTTCACCCATCATATACTCCAGTTTTGAAAACATATGTAAGGACAATCCACACGCCAGAAGTGTGATTTCCACCCTATACGCCCAGCTGCAAACACAATCTGACTCTTGGAAACTACCATATGTTAGTAAATGGGAGGAGGACCTTGATGCAGAATTGAGCCCCGCAGAATTGAATCAAATTTGGCTCAATACCAAAACTGCTTCAATTAATGTATCAGCCTCTGAGACAAACTATAAAGTGCTTTCAAGATGGTACTTGGTGCCGGCAAAAATAGCTAAATTTTCACAAAATCATTCAGACCTGTGTTTCAGAGGCTGTACAGAGAGCGGAACATACTTTCACACTTGGTGGTCATGTCCAAAAGCCCAATCATTTTGGTCCGAAATTTTTCAAATAGCACATACTTTAACTAATAAAAAAATACCATTAGACCCCAAACTGGCATTGCTCAACCTAAAACCCAGTATCTTGTCGCATATACAATTTAACCTGATTAAGCAGCTTCTTACGGCAGCAAAGCAGACCATAGCGAAGGCATGGAAAACCTCGAGCATTCCAGTGAATGAAACAATCAACAGAATGAGTAACGCGATGTTATATGCCAAAATGACGGCAATAGAAAATTACATGATCACCAAGTTTGAACAAATTTGGACGCCCTGGATTACATACACAACACTGAAAGCTTTTAATAAAGATGTATTGTTGCCATGGTAGCCCACCCATCGAAACGGCAATTGAACCATCTTGGCGGTTGGTGGGATTTCCCTGTCCGGTCCTGCAGACACCCCTCCCCCAATCCCCTCCCTTCATGCTTTATTTCTCTTTTCTTTTTTTTTTTTTTTATTCTTGATGTTACAATTTTTACTCTATTAAGGAGTTTTTCTTTTTCTTGTAAGTTGGTATGAACTGTTAGTAACTCATGGGCAGATATTTTATATAGATGCCTCAGTTAACTTTATCGTATAATCTACTAGACATTAAGGTACGAACTGAATATAAAAGGAAACATCTCCTTTGATCCGTTCATTACTTCACTGTACCAATCTTATATGGCAAAACCGTAAAGTACGCCCTAATGGTTTTCACAAGAGGAATGTTATTTCATGTTAGAACTCCTCTCAACACTGCTAAGTTTCTTTATTTCTACAATTGCATATTTGTACTCTCTTTGTTTTTCTTTAGTTTAATATTCCTTATATTTTTTGTATACCGCCTATTTCATATTCCAATAAAGATATATTTGACAAGAAATATATGCAGATAAACCTATTGAATAGCAGAAAGGACTTCTGGGTAAACGCCTCTATTTTCATGGCAAGCCTTTGTGTGAATCCCTCACCTTCTGGACTTTTAGGTTGCCTTCACAATGTTCCCTTGCAGTAATGCTTCTGAGTGCACATTAACAAAGCACTCTAAGTTGCATTGATATTTATTTAAAATGGCACTCCCAGCACACAAATACAGTAGATGTCGTTGGACCTGCACTGCGGTGTACCACAATTCGTCACACATACCTTGCATTGCAGTACACTGCGGTAAATAGGGGGGGGGGGGGGGGGTTGGGAGAGAATGCACGTCTGGTTTTCCTTTCATTTGTGTATTCACAGTCCATTCTTTATGACAGTGTTTTTCAACTCCAGTCCTCAAGGCACACCAACAGGTCAAGTTTTCAGGATTTCCCTCAGATGAAATGGCTGCATTTTTGATGTCCAAAGTGTGACATAGTTACATACTGTGGGCCAGATTCTCAAAAGAGATACGCCGGCGTTTCGTAGGAAACACCGTCGTATCTCTCTTTTTTTTTACTGGGTATCTATGCGGGTGATTCCTAGAATCACTTACGCATAGATACAGTGAAGATCCGACAGCTGTAAAAACAATTACACCGTCGGATCGGAGATGTAATTACATCGCTGGCCGCTAGGTGGCCTTTACGTTGATTTCTCATTTGTCTATGCAAATGAGCCTAATCCGACGATTCCCAAACGTTTTTACGCCGCCCCGTCGGAGTTTACGTTGTTTGCGTACGCGTAAGGCTACCCCTGCTATATGAGGGGTAACCTTACGAAGTTCCGTCGTATGCCATGTTAAGTATGGCGTCGGGTCAGCGTCGTCTTTTTCCGTCGTTTACGTTGTTTTACTAAGTCGTTTGCGAATAGGGATTTACGTAAACGACGCTCACGTCGGTTTCATTCACTTTTTCCGACGTGAGCTGGAGCATGCGCACTGGGCTATTTTTGAGGCCGGCGCATGCGCAGTTCAATCGACGCAGGGGTGCGCTTAATTTAAATACAAGCCGCCCCCTTTAAATTACGCGGGGATACGCAGAGCCATTTACACTACGCCGCCGCAATTTACGGAGCAAGTGCTTTGGGTATACGGCACTTGCTCTGTTAAATTGCGGAGGCTTAGTGTAAATGGCTTACGCTACGCCAGCGGCAATTCTCCAGGAATCTGGCCCTGAATGTGCAGTACTGCTGTGAAAACATCCCTGTTTCAGTCCCAATGCCTTAGCAGTATGGTGCTGGCTATTTCAGTTTACCATGTGAATGGCCAAGAATGTACAAGAAGACTTCAGCCACTAGATCACAATATCCCTCTTCTAAAAGGAATTGGTGAGATATTGGCATTTACCCAGAATCCTTTCCGCCTTTTGAGGGGGTTAATTTGCCAGACTTTCTTACTTATACCTATAATAATAATAATTATTAATTTATAATATATTGATTTAATTTAAATTTTCAAAGGAATTTTTTTGATTTGCTTTTAAGAATAAATGTTTCATAGTTAGTCTGTTTCAAAGTCCATCCATGTTATACACAGTAAGTTAGCAGCTATTAAGATTTCTGGAGATTCCAGAGGTATTTTTTGCACTTATCCAGCAGATGTAACCGTGCTTTTAATGGTATATTTGAAAATCAAACGGGAGGAAAAAAAATGATTTTTTTAGGTTTTACATACACTTCAACAGATGGTAAGCTATCAACCACACAGGTAGCACAATAAGTCTGGGTTCACACTGGTTCACTGCATTTTTGTCAGCAGCACAGGTGTATGTGCAGTGTACATGCTTTTGTAGCCATAGTGATATTGACTTCCATTAGGTCTGGTGCACTTTCAGAAAATGTGGCAAAAACACAAGTCTTAAAGCGGAGCTCCACCCTAAAGTGGAACATCCGTTTATCAGAACCCTCCCCCCCTCCGGTGTCGCATTTCACACCTTTCAGGGGGAGGGGGAGAGGGGTGCAGATACCTGTCTAAAGACAGGTATTTGCACCCACTTTCGGCCACACAGTCTGCGGGCAGGTCGTCAGATCTCATTACCCAGCCCCCCCCCCCCCCCCCCATTGTGTTCTGGGAAATACAGCTTCCAGAACACAGCGGGAACCAGTCAGCATGGCGCAGCGCGACTTGTGCATGCGCTGTAGGGAACCGGGCAGTGAAGCCGGAGCGCTTCACTTCCTGGTTCCCTCACCGAGGATGGTGGTGGGGGCAGCAGAGTGACGAGCGATCGCTCCTCCTCTGCTGCGGACGGCGCTGGACTCCAGGACAGGTAAGTGTGCCGATATTAAAAGTCAGCAGCTGCAGTATTTGTAACTGCTGGCTTTTAAAAAAATCGGCGGACATCCGCTTTAATAGAAATCAATGGAATTGCGGCTACAAATGCACATAGATCGATCATATATCCGTACTTCAGCCAAAACACAGTGCAACAATGTGAACCCGGTCTAAGTTGTCTGCCTCCCTAGCTTGCATTATGAGAACAAACCGTAAATCACAGCCATTATGTAGCACTGTAAAGCAGCGAGAGCATATACTAGGCAGAGTTGGCTGTCTCGGTATACAATTACATAAATATATAAAAATAATTATAAAATATATTTGCATTAGATTTACATTGTGTTATTTATCTAAACAAAAATATATTGAGAACACACTTGGAAAAAGTTATTCCCTGAAGAACAGACTGCATACTAGTAACTAATGGCCTGTGCACAAAATCCGAAAAACTGACTAAAAATACCGCTTTTGACGCGTTCATACCATAATCGGATTGTTGGTACAGAGTTTGAGAGCCGATCACGACAGTTCATCCAATATTATTCGATCGGACAAGCATGAAAATGCTCCTTGTACGATACCAGATCGTATGATTTTCATTTAGTCATTACAGTTGTCATCTGAGAATACAACACAAATACATTACAACATATGACATCATAAGAGAATTTTTGTGACCTTAGTAACCTAGTCAATTTCTACTTGCTACCAGTAAGAGAAAAAAAAGTCGTCGGATCCGTCTTCTGATTTTCGGATTGTGTGTACATGACATTAATCAGCAATTGCATTCAGTAGGTAAAGCTTCAGCTCCTCTGACCTAGTGTTCTGCAACCAGAGATGTTTTTGCTGACATAATAAAATTGAAGTCTGGAGCTCATGTAAAAATTAGTTCAGAGGAACATAGTGTATGGGTTTAAAAAAAAAATCTGCTGTAGGCAACAACGCTTTTAATATTTTGCTCTAGTACAAAAACACTAGTGAAAATTCAAAAGTTCATCCACTCCATTTTAATCTAGCAGTAATGGTATGCTATACAATCTAAGCCCGGTGCACTCTGTCGTGCGATTTGATAGTTCCAAATCGCATGGCAAGTTGCACCCCTATTGTCTGCAGTGGAACCGTGGATAACTCATGTCGCACTGTTAATGAAAATGGTTCCTGCACTACTTTGTACTGATTTCATTGCGACTTGCATTAACTTCTGTTAAATGAGGTCGCAACCTGCAGATAAATAGGCAGTGCAAATCGCACTGATGTGCGACTTTGAAATCGTGATTTGGTAACCAGTCGCAAGCCACAACAAACTATGGGGCTTTACTGCTCCCCAAACCGCAAATTAAAACCACCCCTTTGTCCTGAGCCCTCTAGAAGGCTTTTACACTGATGCACTGCGGTTTACCCGAACCACGGGTGCATCGCAGTGTACCTGCGGGTTAGCTGCACTGGGCCATAGACTTCTATTACATCTTGTGCACTTTTGGAAAGCACACCAAACCCTCAGGGTATAATAGAAGTCTGAGCTCAGTACAGCTACCCCACAGGAAAAACACAGGTGCACTGCGGATCAAAATGAAAGCCTAATAACCCCCCCCCCTTTTATTTATTTTTATAAGTGCTAATATGCCCATTGCAAAAGTGCAGTGTATGCGATGTTTAATATACTGAGCTTTTCCTCTTCCAGCTTCTGCTGGCATAACTCTCCAGGATGCTATAAAGTTATAAAGTGGTATTAAGTGCAAATGGTAGCACTGCACCTGGGACAGGAGCCAGCGCTACAGAGGAAGCATGGACTTATGCTGCTCCCACTGTGGCCACCTGCTTCCTCCACTGCTGGCGGGCCAACAACTTGTTGATCGTGAGCTGGTCTTGTCGACCTACCATCCCAGACCATGGGCATGGCGCTTACCTGATTTGAGGTTACAGGCCTCAGGTTCAGCACCCCTGCTCTACGGTGTCAATTTAATGAACCATGATAATTCTTGCATAACCTTTAATATCTTTACTTGGATTGTGTTACACTTTACATGCAGATTATTTATATGGTGTTGTTTTTTTCACATTCCACTGCTTTTATGTTTTCTCATGTGTAATCATGTTTGAACTGTAAAATGTTTGGGCCAGATTCACGTACATCAGTGCATATATAGACCGGCGTAGCGCATCTCCTTTACGTTAGACCAGTTCAATTTTGAGCCGCAAGTACCGTATCCACAGAGTATTTGAGCCCAAATTTGCACCGACGCAACTTAAATTCCGAGGCCTAAGGCGGTGTAATTCAAAGTGGGAAGGACGTGGGCGTGTTCCATTGAAATGAGCCGTGACCCCATGCAAATGAAGGGCCGGCCAGACTGGGCATGTGCATGACGCTGACTATGGTCAGAGCCTGTCTGCACATGCTCACTACTTGGCCCGGAGCAATCAGTGAGATAGGAACTAGGCCCGGCAGACTTGGTGAGATAAGCCCAGTGCATAAATAGGCCCAGACATACGTCCTTCCATTGCAAAAGTACATCCATTTTTTTTCCCTCCCTGGAGCAAGGTGCTTTTGTTCCGTTGTCTGTTGCTGTTTGTAGGTTTGTGTCGTGTCGGTGTGTTCCATTATTTTGAGGGCCATCACCCAATTTATATACACACACACACACACACATACATACATACATACATACATACATATATATATATATATATATATTTAAAAAAATGTTAATAATAAATAATATAATTCTAATAATATTTAAAATATATATTAGATATAAAAAATAAAATTATATATTTATTATATTAACTAATTTAAAATATATGAAAAATGGGGGAGGGTTTTTTGGGACTTTAAATGAGGCAATGGGTTAATTACCTCCATCCCTGGTATTTGTTATAGAGAAAGGAGCAAGCGGGACTTTAAATGAAGCATGTGCGGAAAATGTTTGCACTAAGTTGGGGGATATAAATAATGGTAATAAATCTGACATACGTTAAATATTTGAAGAAAATAGATAAACATATGTAATTCACAGATTGGTGGGGGGAAAGGTTTATATAGGCACTAACCCAAGTGTATACACTAATTACTGCAGTACAGTTTGTTGTACCTTTTGTTTGTATACACTTGGGTTACTGCCTATATAAACCTTTCCCCCCACCAATCTGTGAACTACATATGTTTATCTATTTTCTTCAATAGTGCAATATAGTCATGTATGGTGCATTATGTGAAAGCAATAAAATATTTAACGTATTCCAGATTTATTACCATTATTTATATCCCCCAACTTACGATTTAAAATATATACTAAACAGAAAAAATGTCTATAAAATACATATTTAGCCATTAGGGTGAAAAGAGCCACTGGCAAGGAAATGGAGTGTTGCCAGTACCTTGCCAAGTGGCGGTCGGCAGATCCTCTCCCGTGCCCTCCTCCGTCTGCGCTCATCTAAAGTCAGTAGTATAGCTATGAGCATGTATGCGCCTGGCATGGTGGCATACAGATTGTTGTCCTGCAAGTGTGGCTGCTCAGCTCGTCCCTAACGGTGTTGCTTTTGCTAAAATGTAGACGGATAATCTAAATTTAAACCTGCTTTTATAAGGTCTAATTTTAGACCAGCCGTGCAACTTGTGCTGATGCATAGCCTGCACCGCACAAACTTACTTTTGTGGATCGGCGTATCTCCCTCATTTGCATAGGAAATCAATGGTGCGGATGGAATAAATGTGCACCTAGGATGAGCAGGCGAAGGCAAGTTAGGCCGGTCGGGAATAGCCTATTTTGGTGCGTATCTAGTTCTGTGGGTACGGTGCATAGATAGTCCGGTGCAAATTTAGACTTAGGCGGCACATCTCAAGATACTCCGGCGTAAGTGCTTTGTGAATCTGGCCCTTTGCTTTTTAGGACGTGTATCAAGTCTTTTATTTAGATTTTTTCTTGCTATATGTCTACAATAATATAATATGTATTTGTAAAGCAGGTTATAGGAGAATTGCAGAAGTAGTTTTATTGCTCTTATAATCCCGTTTTTTAAATGTTTGCATTAAAAGATATAAAACATAATAAACCCTCAGCTTTGTCAACCAGTTTGAGTTGTGTATGGTTTCCTTTTTCAGTGTGTGTGTTTATACAATATACCTGCAGATAATTATTAAAGGATAAGTACACTTTTATGTTGTACTTACCTGCTGCTCTGTTTAATGGTTTTGCACAGAGCTGCCCTGATCCTCCTCTTCTCTAGTCCTCCCACCAGTGCTCTTTTCTCCTCCTCCTCCTCCTCCTCCTCATGTGCATGCCCCTATAATAATCCACATGCAATGGGGGCATTCTTGCAGGCTCAATCCCTAGCAGTGCTGTATGCATCTATTCTCGCACAGACACAGCTCCTTGCACAGATGGAAAGGGCTGGGACGGTGATAATAATGGGGTATTTTAACTACCCAGAAATTGACTGGATTAATGGCACTGCTGGGACAGTTAAAGGGCAAAAATGTATTAACCGATTACAGGACAACATTATGGTCCAGTTTATTGAGGCCCCAACTAGAAATTGTGCTCTGTTGGACCTGGTAATCTCAAACCATGCAGAGCTTATTACTAATGTTCAGATAAAGGAACACCTGAGTAGCCGTGACCATAACATGATTTCATTTGATGTTAGCTGTAAGCAAGAAATACAGGAGAGATAAATTCAAGAGAGCAAATTTTCCAAGGACGAGGGCTGCTCTCCAAGACTTAAACTGGGAGGGAATATTGGCACCGATGAACACAGAACAGAAATGGAAATTCTTCAAAACGACTGTTTGGAACCTCACTGCAAAGTATATTCCCATGGGCAATATGTTTAAAAGGCTAAAAATAAAACCTATGTGGCTCACGTTTAAATGTTACAAAGAATATAACAGAATATGTAAAAAGAAAATCAAGGATGCAAAAATTCAAAACAAAAGACAGATTGCAAAAGATAGGACAAATATATATATTCAAATATATCAATGATAAAATGATCAAGTCTGAGCATGTAGGCCCTTTACAAAATAATCTAGAGTGGGTGACTGGGGACAGAGAAGGCTAATTTATTAAATACTTTTTTCTTCAGCTCTGTGTATACAATCAGCATGGGGGAGCTCATGTTCATAATAGGGGCGGTATTGACACAGCCCCAAATGATCCACAATGGCTCAAATGTAATATAGTCCAGAAATATTTAGAGAGAATAAAGGTGGATAAAGCACCTGGACCAGATGGCATCCACCCACGGATCCTAAAAGAATTGAGCTTTGTAATTTCAAAGCCATTGTATCTAATTTTTAGGGACTCATTAATGACGGGAATAGTACAACTGGATTGGTGCAGGGTGAACGTGGTGCCCATATTTAAAAAAGGGAACAAAGTCTTTACCAAGTAACTATAGACCTGTTAGTTTAACTTCTATAGTTGGGAAGATACTGGAGAGATTAATAAAAGACCACACATAGACGAGTTCTTGTTGGAAAAAAAAAAAAAACATCTTAAGCAACAGAGTGTGGATTCATGAAAGACAGAAGTTGTCAGACAGACCTGATTTCTTTTTTTTTTGAAAAGATAAAGTAAAACCCTTGACAGAGGAGTGGCTGTGGTATACTAGGATTTTGCAAAAGCATTTGATACAGTTCCCCACACACGGCTCTTGTGTAAGGTAAGGTCTACAGGATTGGAAATATCATTTTATAAATGGATAGAAAACTGGCTAAAAAAGACAGAATTCAGAGAGTAGTGGTCAATGATTCTTACTCTGAATGGTCTAAGGTTATCAGTGGTGTACCCCAAGGTTCAGTGCTGGGACCCTTACGTTTTATTATCTTGTCAGAACATTTGGGGTTAGAAGAATATACATATAGGCCTTTATATTACGCATATTATATATTTTTCATATTTTCTGCATTCGTACATATTTGGCATAAGAAAAAACATTTTGTTTTTAAACTTGAATCACCGTTTAAAGCCAATGAATAAGGCCTTGTTACCAGAATGGTTTTATATCTTATAGGTAAGCTGTATAAGCCTTGTCTGTCCCATCTCCAAGATTATAACTCAAAGGTTTAGACACTTAGTAAAATAAACAAAATAAGGAGCTCTTGTTTCAAGGGAGCCTGAAAACCTAAATTAGTATTTCAGAATAAGCTACGAAACTATAGGGCTTATTCAAATATCTTAAAATATATTGTTTCTTTTATAATATGGTTACAGTATATATATGTATTAGTTATATACATGCATAAACCCATGTATGCATATAGATTAGTATTGGGGAGTTTCAAACATGGCATATTAGCGGGATAGCATTAGAAATGGCCTAAACCTACATTCCAGTGATTAGTTTCAAGGAATTTCCCAAACCATTAGCTAATGGTGCAGGGTAGTGTTGATCATAAACATTATCTCAACTATAAATTTAAGAAAGAGTCAGAACACCTGGCTTAGTTGACACTTTTTTGACATCATCACATAATTAATGGTATTTCACCAAGCTAGGGGCAAAGGTCACATCAATCAACATTAGAAATTATTCCTGATACCCAACTGCCCTCTGGTGGTAAAAAATAGTTAATTGTTCAAGATGGCCTCTATTTGGTTGCTATGACAACCTACTAATATTTCAGTATAAACATTCTGACATATTTTTGGAGGCCCTGCGGAGATTCGTTAAAGGGGTGTTCCAGCCAAAAGTTTTGTTTATTAAAAGTCAGCAGCTACAAAAAGTGTAGCTGCTGGCTTTTAATAAACAATCACTTACCGGTTCCAGCGACACGCTCCTCACCCCCCCTCCCCGTCCGGCGTCTTCATTTCTACTGTGGGCACCCGGCCGTGACAGCCTTCGGCTTCATGGCCGTGCACCCACTGCGCGAGCCGCACTCTGCGCGCGGCTCGCCGCTGATTGGACAGGCGATCGTCTAGGACCCGTCACGTGTCCTAGACGATCGCCTAGGGGAGGGGCTGCAGTAAGGCGATTAAGCTTAATCGCCTTACCAGCCCTCGGCGTAAGGAGGAAGTGGGACAGGAAGTCCCACTCCTCCTGAAGCACCCACTCCCCCCCTCCAAAATAATTACATGCCAAATGTGGCATGTAAGGGGGTGAGGAGTGGGTTAAGCGGAAGTTCAAATTTTGAGTGGAACTCCGCTTTAACGTTTGAAACAAATTATATATTTATGTAAAATTATATATATTTTGTCTTTTTTTTTTAAATATTGATTTAAATTTGTTTATAATTTTTGTTTTGCTATTGCTATTGTTAGTTGCAATATTGAAAAATGACAGACACTAAAGTTATTTCTAGTGCAGCCAGTCCTGCTCATGCAGAAAATGAAATTGGTCTGCATCACAGAGAGTTTGCAAAATATCAGGTGATGTCTTCTGTCAGAGAAGTATGGGAAATGAAGGCAGAACTCGGTCCCTATAAGCCAGCTATGGCTGCAAGAAGGACCATGGGTACTTTCAAATTTAAGCCCAATCAAAGTACAATAGAACTTTTAAAAGTTCTCAAGAAAGCCCATTGCTTGGCTGTAAAAAAAAAAAGATTTTGAGAGCCATGGATTGCAACTGTTTGGTGAGGCTTTGCAAAATAAAATAAAAGTTGTGGCCTGGGATTACTATCACACAAATGGGTTGGTTTGGCTAATAGAGCACCAACCTTTTTGCTGTTTTACAGTAGCAAAGCCACTGAAAAAAAATTAAATAGCCCGCTCAGATGTAGCTGAAGCAGGGAAATTGAGCTTACACCAAAAGTAATTATGCTGGAATTGTTAAAAATTCCACTTCTTCCCAATCAGAGGAATTGTCACACCTTGTTTAAAAACTAAAAAAGTTACACCCAGTAAAAAACTATCCGAGGTGTAAATATATTTAAATGTCTGCAATTGACCAAAAGAGAAAAACATGAGCAAAGTAAAACGTGAGTAGAATGATCTGCTCACAGCCAAAAACCTTGTTTAGAGCTGAAAGGTTAAGGAATGCGTGTTTGCATGTGTGCAAAGGTGCAAACACAAGCAAAACTTAGCTCAGCGAAGCTGCCCCCCCCCCCCCCTACAATCAGCACAAATAAAAACTCAAGTGTGTTTCTTTAGTGCTATGTTTGTGCTGTTTTGTGCCGCAAAAAATTACGTTTGTGCTGCTTTTATTTTGAAGATATTAGCAATTGTGACTATGACATCATCTAGCCCCCCCCCCCCCCCCTACAACGCCCAAATGACACGAAACTGGTCTCGTTGGTTAGTTCTACGTTTGTGCTGGTTTGTGCTGCTAAAAAAATGTATTTGTGCTGTTATGGTTTTAAAGATATAACAGTTTGTTTATTTTTTTCAAACTCCACTCACTTTGCCCATCTTACAATCAGCACAAATAAAAACTCAAGTGTTTCTTTAGTGCTATGTTTGTGCTACTAATATTTTTATTTGTGCGGTTATGGTTTTTAAGATATATCAGCTTGTTTTTATTTGATAACAACCCACTCACTTTGCACCCCATGTTTATTAAATCTTAAAAACAAACATACTATTTGTTAGTGCTACGTTTATTATAACTTTAAAACCATACCAGTACAAATAAAAATGTTATCAGCACAAACGTAGCACTAACCAATGAGACCAGTTTTGTGTCATTTGGGTGTTGTAGGGGGGCTGTGTGACCTTTGAAAAATCATTAACACAAAAACGATAAAAGATAGAAAGGAAATATTAGCAGCACAAAACAGCACAAACATAGCACTAACCAATGAAACCAGTTTCATGTCATGTGGGTGTTGTAGGGGGGCTCTGTGACCTTTAATAAATCATTAATAACGCAAAAACAATAAAAGATAGAACGGAAATTTAAACAGCACAAAACAGCACAAACATGGCACTAAGAAAAAAACACTTTAGTTTTTATTTGTGCTGATTGTAAGGTGGGCAAAGTGAGTGGGGTTTGAAAAAAATAAAAAACGTATAACTTTAAAAGCATAACAGCACAAATAAAAATATTAGCAGCACAAACGTAGCACTAACCAATGTGACCAGTTTCGTGTCATTTGGGCGTTATAGGGGGGCTGATTGACCTTTGGTGACCTTTAATAAATCATTAATAACGCAAAAACGATAAAAAAAATAGAACGGAAATATTAGCAGCACAAAACAGCACAAACGTAGCACTAACCAACGAGACCAGTTTCGTGTCATTTGGGCGTTGTAGGGGGGCTAGATGATGTCATAGTCTGGAAAAAACAATTGCTAATATCTTCAAAATAAAAGCAGCACAAACGTAATTTTTTGCGGCACAAAACAGCACAAACGTAGCACTAAAGAAACACACTTGAGTTTTTATTTGTGCTGATTGTAGGGGGGCCAGACTTGCAAAACTTTGTCACAAAACTTTGTGACATATGGCTGTATACATATAACAATATCCTCACGTTATACTGTCTATCGCTGACACTATCGGTCTTCCCAAGGTCTATGAATTTTCCATAGGCGTTCGATGGGTGTGGCAAAGTCTACTAACTTGGTAAAAATTACAACTTTAAAAAAAAAATGATATACATACTGTACCTACATACATATATATACTGTTGCACATTTATAAAATGGCAGAAATGTATTAATGAATACTAGAAAATGTACTCAAATATCCACTTTAAAATTAGCCATACACTGATGCACCTGGACCAAGTAGACTTTGTACCAACCAGAGAAGCGAGGGACAACACCACTAAGGGACTTAACCCGTTATATACAGCCAACCTTACAGAAACACAAAGTGTCTTTATAGGCACTGACGCTGAGAAAGTGTTTGACCGAGTAAATTGGAATTTCATGTTTGCGACACGTAGGCTTAGGCAGCAATATGCTTAATTGGGTCTCTGCAGCATACTCAGAAACGTCAGCAAGGGTCAGGGCTAACGGTGTGACTTCGGATTCTTTCCCAATTGCGAACGGGATGTGACAGGGGTGCACACTCTCGCCCCAATTTTTACATTGTTCCTAGAACCCTTTCTATACCATGTAAGATTAAAGCCAGACATCAACGGAATTACGATAAATCAAACCCAACATAAAGTGTCAGCCTACGCAGACAGCCTGATGTTTTCTTTTACAAAAGGCTTTATTGGCATAAGATCCAACATATAACAACAAGCTCCTCAGATGGTTACATCGTACAGTAGGCAAACAAGGTAGTAGGAAAAATGACAATACAAAACGACAGAAAGAGACCCGTATTACACCCCATGTGACAAAACTAATGTCCCATAAAATGAAACGGAAAAACAAAGTATCAAAGTTTACCCATCCAAAAGTCCCTGGGTGGATAGGGCGACCATGGTCAAAAAGCCACAACATAGTCGCCTAGACATATGTCAGCAAGGCAACATGACCGGAGAAGTTCAGGCTAAATTTCTTATAAAGAATTAACAGAAATAGAGCACAATAACTATGAGATTTCAATTACAACCATCATAACCAGGCCAAAACCCGATAGCCAAATAAAATTACGGAAAGAATGCCTAGAACAAAGTAAAAGAGAAGGTTAGAAACAAAGGAAAGGAAAGTCCAGTATAAAGAAGAGAATGAAAGGGAAAAAGAAAGGAGTCCATGGGGTACGCGCACAGGTGAGCATCAAATCATAAGAAGTGTGTAATCAAATCAGAAAGGGTTGAGAGTATGCGAGCCATGACCGCCAGACTCTGAGAAATTTGTCCTGCATATCTGAAAGGATAGCAGTCAGTTTTTCATTCACCATGACCGGCCTGATGTTTTCAATCACAAACCCGAATATATCCCTCCCAAACCGGCTACGGGAATTCACAACATAGGGCGCGCTCTCTCATCTAAAAATCAAATTAGAAGCAATGGGAGTCAGAATACCACAGCCACCGCTTGGGCACCTTTAATCTAGCTTTTTATTTAAAATTGACCAATACGGCTTTGAAATACCTGGGCACACTCATCCCCCCCAACATTCTCACGACTTTATGAGCTTAACTTCCCGCCCCTCCTGAAAAAAAAAAATTAAAGAGCTACTTAACCAGTGGCACAACGGGCCTACATTCCTGGTTTGGCCACTGTAATATCCTTAAAATGACTATTCTCCCCAAATTCCTTTACCTTATGGAAGCCTTAGCTATCCACATACCTGCTAGCTATTTTAAACAAGTGCAATTAGCTTTCATAGAGTTTATATGGGCCTGAAAACTACCCTGGCTTGCCAAAAAATTGCTTGTCCTCCCTAAACAACACGGAGGACTAGCGATGCCGCATATCCGCACCTATCATAATGTGGTACACTTGTAAAGGCTAAAAGATCGGTGCCGACATCACAAGACCAAATTATGGACTCAAATGGAACAAGCACAAAGTGTCGTTCCCTTAGGTGGTGCTCCATGGTGATACAGCCCTTCCCGCAGGTATCAAACGTCATCCCCTGATAGGCATCTCCACAAGAATCTGCGCCTTTCTAATCTCCCAAACATCCCTCCCTTCTTTAAATTCCCCTCTGTACCCCATACTGGGAAACCCCCAGTTTACACTGGGACTACATTATGTGGTCTTCCGGGGTCTAAGTGATGCAGGCCTCCATCAAGCCTCCCACTTTAGTTCTTGGGGACGTTGCAAGTCAATCACAAAACTCAGACCCTGCAGGCCAGTTCCGCTTGGACTTCCTAAGATCACTTCAGTTATGCCACTTCCTTAGTTC
The DNA here is from genome assembly GCA_029574335.1 of Rana kukunoris. NCBI lineage: Eukaryota > Metazoa > Chordata > Amphibia > Anura > Ranidae > Rana > Rana kukunoris. Next base: position 93,074 of record JAJQKJ010002727.1, read on the forward strand.
CATACAACTTCCCACCGACCGTAGCCAACCTCTCACAACATCGGAGGAACTCTGTACTCACTCTGGAGTTTTACAGAATACACTTTCCATTACCTATAGCCTCTTAAATACACCACCTGTGGAATTCCTACCCCCAGGACTACTCAAGTGGGAAAGGGAACTAGACTGCCAGTTCACCACCATCCTTAGATTCAAGCACAAATCTTCCATCTGCCCCAAAATTCAGGAAACCAACTACAAAATTCTATCACAATGGTATAGAACCACCGCCCTACTACACAAATTCTTCCCAACAACATCCGACCTCTGTTGCGTTGCCAGTCAGACAAAGGAACCCTGTTGCACATTTTCCAGTCGTGTCCCAGAATAACAAATTTCCTGACACATTCATGGCAGCACACACTGGGTTGTGACTCTGCCCCCACAACCTGACAGGATTGGTTAGCTATAAATTTGAAGGGGAGACACCCCGCACAATTCTCTTTTTTTTAACTTCACCTGACAGATTGGATGGACATCAGCACGCCTCTTACCACAATCGCCCCAGCAGGTTCAAGCCTGTTTGGAAGTCCCTCTTGTAGTCTCTAAAAGGAGCTTCTATGGAGGGAACCCGTTCTGGTGGTCTCAGGGGTTTATGGAAGAATTATTACTGGCATTTGAAGCTTTAAAAGAAGCTTACATTTTCACAATTTTGTGGGCTTGAGCCCTGTGGTCCTCCGGCCACCTGTCTATTAGCTCCATACAGGTGCGTCCTCCCCGGCGTTCTGCGCATGCGCGCAGCAAAATGACGACATCGGCAGTACACTCTGCCCTTGTCCAAGATGGCCCGGAGACGAGCCGGACACCTCTGCGCATGCGCGTCATATGCACCGCGACCGCGGTGCCATATTTAAAAGCAAAGCCGCCCCGTCTAGAATCCCAGGTTGCTGCTCTGCAGAGCAAATTAGAATTTGGATCTAAGGTAGGTCTCTCTCCCACTTATACCTTATTCCTGGCTAGTCTCCTCTGAATGCCCGCCAGCTGTCATTTTTACCTGGTTCCTTTTTTCTCTCTTCAGGCAGACTGCCTCCAGACTGTCTCTCCTGCACCATTCATGGAGACCACTGCCCTCACAGACCACCATCAGCAAACTAGGTAAAAGGCTGTCCAGAACTAGGTAAGTAAAGAAGAGACAAAAAAAAGGGAGCCTGACCACTAATGCTGCGTTTCTGGCAGCCCTATCAGGTCAAGAGACGCAAGTTCACGGCATAGAGGGAGATCAAGCCATGCCTCAAGCAGAAGTTCCAGCAAAAGCCGTTCAAGATCGCCCTCCCACTATCATTGTTCAAGACATAGCTGCTCACATCACAGCCGCTCCCGTCATAGCCGGTCTCACCGCAAATGGTCAACTTCATCGCACCGCGAACGGAGCTACCATACCCGCCCTGCAAACGCTTGCTGGGTATGCAGTGCTCCAGCCTTGCCAGGTAAATTAGCCTGCCATTCGTGCTTCAACGAAGCAACCAAAGAGAAGGAAATCGGACGCCAGAGTGGCTACAGAGCTCATAAGTGCAGGAATTAATCTTAGAGACAGCGGCTCCTCTAATAGATGACTCTATCACAAGCAGATCGCCAGCAACCTGCCATTACGCCCAAGTTTTAGAAACCCACTCTGAGAATGAAGAGCGAGTGGTGGCGTCAGGATTCGTCATCTGCTTAGTCAAACTGATCGCTCGTTCAGTCAAGGAAGCGATCGGCTGGAACGAGGATGAGGTGGAACCTCAGAACATTCAGAAATATTTTCCAGAACTAAAGAGGGAACCCGAATCATTTCCCTTTATCGACGAACTGGAAAACCTCATAAAGGATGAGTGGCAAAGGTCAGATAAGCGACCTAGACTTGGCAATAAACTTGCGAAGATCAATTCCCTTTGTTCTTTGGCGTGGGTCTTTTATGTACGCTTGCCAACGGACTGCATGGCAGGTTGATATATGTCTAGTCAAGCATGTGGTGCCCAGGCGGCTGATGTTTTGGCCACGCGAGATACGTTTTAGACATATGTTGCAAATAGCAGCGGTGCGATCTGCTGCACACTTAAAAAAAAAAAAAGGCCCACACCAAAGAACTTTTGGAAAAACGCACAGAGACAGCAGCGCCCTGCACATGTGGAACTCTGCGATGTAATGCAGGTGGTTGGCTGCCCTTAAGCTGGCCCCTGGAGGGCATCCTGCCTCATTGGAGATGTGCCTCCTCCTCTCAGGCACCCACGTCAGTGACCTCATCATCCCCTCCCTCCTAGTCACTGGAGCAAACCTGGCAGTATGCTGCAGCAGGGGGAACATGACTGCCAGTTTGTTGTCTTTTATGGGCATCCCCTCTCTCTGGGCTCACGTTACTGCCTTCCTCTAGCTGGGTACCATCATTGGAGCCTTCAAAACGCTACGCATCCTCCTGCAGCATGTACCCAAAACTGTGGTTAAACAGTTCGGGGGACTCCTCAGGACATGGTGGGGCTAGGAAAGGAGTGACCGATGCCATTGAGCCGAGGGAAGTACCCTTAGCCTGGGTGAGAGAGGACGAGGGGGGTGAGGATGGCTTGGTCATCCACTCTACCAACTCTTCGGCATGTTGCGGCTCAACGCGGCCAGCTGCCGAAAAAAAAAAGGCTAAGTGTGCCCCATGGCCATGTGCTGATGAGGATGCACCGCGTCCACGACCAGCACTGTGGCCTCTAGACACAGAGCCTGCTTGCCCACTTTTGTTGGCCTATGAGTGTCTGCCTCTCCTTGTTGGCCTTCCAGACATGCTGTATTTGATGTATTGGAATAGGTAAACAAGGAATTGTCTGCAGTCAGCTTTCGCTGCACACTGTGCCCAGTATACAGTACACCGACTTATTATACTGCAGGTTAGCACAATCAACTGCCTGCCTGTAGTATTAGTAGGAATAGAATAACAGGAACACTCTGTAATGAGATCTAGCTAAACTGTCTACAATACATTATAATTTATATACACACACACAAAGTGTACAATGCATATACTAAATATACTGGATCTAACAAACTCAATCAACTGCCTACTTAATCTAGCTATTGCTAACTGAAATAAAGCCACTATTTCTCTCTCTGAACGCCGGAACACATTACACAAGGCTGACACGCAGACGGCCTTATATAGTGTGGGGCGTGTACTTAGTCCCCCTGAGCCATGATCGGCCAAAGGCAACCTGGCTTTGGCCAATTATGTCTCTCTGTTCTGACGGTGCTGTGATTGGCCAAAGCATGTGGGTCATAGTGCATGCTTGGCCAATCATCAGCCAGCAATGCACTCCGATGATGCAGTGCATTATGGGCCGTGATATGCAACTCGAATTTGGAGCGAGTGGCCCATAATGTTCGATCTTCGTCAAACAAGCAAACCACTAATGTTCAAGTCGAACAGGAGTTTGACTCAATTCGAAGCTCATCCCTAGTAGTAGATGAGTAATGGTCACACTGCTCATCACAATAGACCTTGCACACAATTCTAGTGCAGGAGTTTGGCTGACAGGGCAGTTGGATTTCCCAGAGCAGTTTGATGAAAATGTGGCGCTTATTGTACTGCAGTTACATTCCAAGACCCTGCACAGGTGACTTTACAAAAAAGTGGGGGTAAGACTTAAAAAAAATAAAAAAATTACAATTAGTGCAATGTTCAAGAGCGGATGTTCAGATTCATGCTTAAGCCTAGGCTCACATTTGTATGACCTGTGTTTGTAGGTAGGGCAGTCCATTTTTTTTTTTTGAATTGCACTGCATGGAATAACATGGTGATCATCACATGGATTTTTTTGTGACATTAAAAATTAATAGCACCACTGTACGTCCTCTAAAGAGCAATGCCTTTTGCCTGGAGGTCAGGAACGCATACAATTTTGCGAGCAATCCTAATCCGCACAAAGCGTGAACTAAGGTTAAAGAAACATTCTTATGCTGCGTACACACAATCATTTTTCAGCATGAAAAAATAACGTAGTTTTTGAAAAACGTCATTTAAAATGATCGTGTGTGGGCAAACATATAATTTTTCAGGTTCTGAAAAAAAAAAAAAAAAAAAAAAAAAAAAGAAGAATTCGAACATTTTTTAACGTAGTTTTAAACTGTCGTTTTTCGCGTTGTAAGAAATGGTCGTGTGTGGGCTAAAATGTAATTTTAAACCCACGCATGCTCAGAAGCAAGTTATGAGATGGGAGCGCTCGTTCTGGTAAAACTACCGTTCATAATGGAGTAAGCACATTAATCACGCTGTAACAGACAGAAAAGCGCAAATCGTCTTTTACCAACACAGAATCAGCAAAAGCAGCCCAAAGGCGAATTGAACTTCCCCTTTAGAGTGCCGTTGTACGTGTTGTACGTCACCGCGCTTTGCTCATTACTTTTTAAATGTCGTTTTTAATGATGAAGTTGGAAAAACTTTGTTTTTTGGACATGATGAAAAACAATGTTAGTCAAGCGCTAGGCTTAAACATTCACATGAATGGAAGAGGAGGGTTGCAGACACCTGCAGAAGAGCAAGGGGTGGAAAGCGTGTGCTTGTAGAGAGTGCATTGGGAAGGTTGGGCGGTTTGCAGGGAGTTGGTAATTTTTCAAGGTGCTGGTGTCTCAAAATCCAGTGGTACTCAGTTCACTAACATTTTGCAGACCACGTAACTCATATCTGCGGCAGTAAGGAGAGCTGGTCTGAATCTCCACACGTCACACACATATGCATCCACGGCAGCCACCGTTTCCGTGGTAAGATTGTGTTTACAGAGTAAAAACCATGGGGAGTATTGACATAATGAGGTTGATTTACTAAAGGCAAAAAGACTGTGCGTTTTGCAAAGTGCAGTTGCTCCAGAGCTTAGTAAATGAGGTAAAGTTTCACTTTACAAAGAATACCCAATCACATCGCAAGGGGGGAAAAAGAAAGAAAAAGCATTTTTGCTTGCACATGATTGGATAATGGAAGTCAGCAGAGCTTCTGCTCATTTACTAAGCGCTGGAGCAACTATACTTGCCTTTATTAAATTAACGCCTGTGGTTGAGTTATGTTCCTGAGCATAGTAAAGACCCTGCAAGTACAGAAAAAACACCCAGTGATTCTAGCAGAAATGCACTCCACTACTAAACCCTTGTTCTGGGCTAAAAATAAAAAGGCTTTCCTGCAATTAAAAAGTAATGATATCATAAGCCTTGCCCAGTTGTCTTGCTTAACTACAGTATCCCCCTCCATCTCCTAAACATAAGGAAAGGTGTTCTGTAGTCCAAGGAAAGAACTGGGAGGAGTAAAGAGACTTATGTACATGACACTGCAGAGAGCAAAGTACAGCTCCAAATTTCTGACTATCAATCAGATATGATAAAATGCTTTCATTGGTATATTTGACAGCCCAAAAAGGCTCATTCACAGTGATGCCCAGCACAGAGTGAATTGCCATTTGGCCATTTTCTGTACTAGCACTGAGCTGCATGCAAGAAGCCAAAATAAGTAAATTGACATGCATTGGTTCTACAAGGCCACCCACACAGTTGGGTTTGAAAGGTATGAATGGGTAAGTGTGCGCCCCCTGGGTTGACCAAAAAAAAAAAAAAGAACAAAGTTCAGGCTTTACATGACATCATTTTGATCAAATTACTTGTCTGTCTCTAAATACCAGGGTATGTTCCCGTCATTCATTAGAACTAAAGAAACCACATGGATAAGAAGTAAAATGTTGTCAATACCACAGGAGTCCATCTGAATGTGACTAAACAGAGATGACAATATAGGAAACACACCAGAACTGTAGTTAAATTAAATCATTTAATGAAGTTCATCTCAGTTTGACACAATCACTCCCCATAAAACGCCCAAAAAATAATAATCTTCATGAGATATTTGGCAAAGTTCCCTGCCAATGATCAATGTGGTAGACAGCTGGAAGTGGTCTTTGAAAGGACTAGGAAATAAACAGTATTTTTTAATAAAGAGAAGAAAGTCTTTTATAGTTTAGGATTATAGGAAAACAATCCCAGGAAAAATGTGGAGCCAATGATGACATTTCCTTCTGAAAATGCTAGACGCCTGGCTGGTTTGACTTTTTCTAATTTGCACGCTTATTCTGGACCAGTGACCCATTATAGCCTTTTCACACTAGCCACCCACAAACGCTCCAGGGTGGTAAGGGGGCCAGTTCAAGGCACTTTTTTTTTATCTTTTATGGGGGGGGGGGGGGGGTGCCACCATTTTATTCTGCAGGGCCTCTGTCAGAATATATATATAATATATATTTGGGGGGCTTAAAGTGGGGGGAGAGAGAATAATAGCCAATCAGTACTTATCTTTAAGTTACCAGAAATTAATTGGCTACCAACATTGCACCACTTTACTAGATCTGTACAAAAGTACCCTGTTCCATAACAGGGGGGGGGGGGGTGTGAAGGCGCAATAAGTAACTAAAGTGCAACTTTAGACCAACTCTTTTCAACCAGAGTGCTTTGGCATAATGCCTAAAAATTGCCAAATTTGGGGAAAGCCAGTGGATCAAACCTACTTTGTGTTACACAAAGCCACACATTTTCATTGTGCAACGTTTAAAAACTTTGAGCACCATGCAGGCCAGCTGCCTGCATCCTAACAACCGCTGATGTCATTGGTTGATAATAGGGGTGCAACGGATCGTCACCGATCCATGATCCGAACGGGTCACCCCCTTCGGATTGGCACACCACACGATCCGCGGAGCGCTCCAGAGCCTCGGCCGTAGGAAAGTCCCTGGCTTCGGCCTAGCTCCGGCCATCTTGCTCCACCCCTGTGTGCTTGCCAGAGCCCAGCGCGACACGCCTCACCACACAGCGCGCTCACTACAGACCCAGGACTGCCTGCAGACATGTGAAGACGTCATCTGTGAGCTCTGCACCTGCAGGTAGGAGAGACACCATCACCCGGCGAGCATGGCTGTCTGTACACCAGAGGAGGGGGTGACACCAGAGTGGAGGGTGACACCGGAGTAATGATAGTGATTAGGGGGCAAGTGGACATCTTTTATTACACCCAACAGAGTTTTAGATTCAGTTATTTTCATCACAAAACGGAGCTTATACACTTAAATACAGTATTTTTAAATCCGGACGGTTTAAATCAGGGGTCTCAAACTGGCGGCCCTCCAGCTGTTGCGAAACTACAAGTCCCATGAGGCATTGCAAGGCTGACAGTTACAAGTATGACTCCCACGGGCAGAGGCATGATGGGACTTGTAGTTTCCCAACATCTGGAGGGCCGCCAGTTTGAGACCCCTGGTTTAAATGTTAAATCTAATGTGAAAATCAGAGGTGTTCTGTCACATTAGCAATAAACAGTCCGTCGGATTTCCCAACCCTGTATTTAAGCACATAAGCTCTGTTTTGTGTTGAGAAGAACTGTGAAATCTAAAACTCTGGTGGGTGTAACAAGATTTGTCTTTTTTTGCCGACCCGAAAATGATCCGACCCGTGACTCCTGATCCGAGCATCGATCCGATCCGTGAGTTTTTTTGATCCGTTGCACACCTAGTTGATAAGGATATTGAGCACCTGCACAGAATCCTTGTTTGCCACCCCCCGAGGAAGAGAAAGTGAGGAAAAAATATGCTGAAATATTAGCCGGTAGCAGTGAGCAAAAGTGTATTTGCTTTACTTTGAAAAAATAAATCTCCTCTAATATTGGGTGTCTTACATGTGTGGATTCCGCTGTCGTATGTAAAGTAATCCCCCCCCCCCTCTCTTTTGTCACAGTTTAGAAGGCGACTTAAAGTCGGGACACTGCTCCAGACAGTTATTGTTTTTTTACATGCCAATGTGACAAGTACAGTGTGCTTCACGGTGCATTCGGCCTTCATTTGAGACAAGTCTAATGCTGGCCATACACTATACGAAAAATCGGCCGAAATTCAGTCATTTAGACAGTATGTTCGTTTTTTGGACAGTTAATGGGCACAAAATCGATAATCGTTGGGAGCCGAAAGAACGAAAAGGACAAGTTTGGAAATTGTCTGTCGAACAAACGATAAATTGAAAGGGTTTGTAATGGTTCTTGTTTTTTCATCTCAATGCATCAGGTGAAAAACCACCTGGCAATCACCAGCCCCACAGTACCCGCCGTTTTACTTACCTGAGCCCGTTCATCCGCTTGGCACATCCCTGCTGTGCTCTCCACGGAGTCCCAGCTTTGACTGGATAGATTGATAGCAGCGCAGCCATTGGCTCCCGCTGCTGTCAATCAAATCCAATGACCTGGGGGGCGGGGCGAGTCAAACACTCAGCATTTATTGACACCGAGTGTATGACTCGAATTGCGCTCACAAGGTAACCCCCTCGGGAGAGCTCTTCTTCAAGGGGGTTAACTAATGCGTGGAGGAGCCGCCGTGGGACCACAGAAGAGGATGTTCGGGGCCACTCTGTGCAGAACGAGCTTCACAGAGGAGGCAAGTATGACATGTTTGTGGTATAAAAAAAAAATATCCTTTAATGCACAGGTGGCAAACACAAGGCCCACGGGCCGAATCCGGCCCTCCAGGCCATTTCATGTGGCCCTCTCACCTCTCCTGCAGCTGCAGGAGAGCTCCAGCCCTCCTCTGGTCCTCCTTCAGACCATTACTTTCTGCTTTCAAGCAATGCATCCACCTTCTTCCCAGCAGCAGCATAAGGAAAACGGAAAGGGGGGTGCACTGTAATGTAAGGGAGAGTGGGGGACTTAACTTCTGATGGTGGGGTGGTTCTTGACATCTAATGTAAAGGGGAGGGAATGCGCTGGACATCTAATCTTATGGATAAATCTGTCCCTTTTGACAGCAATCATAATGCTGATGCGGCCCACAATGAAATTGAGTTTGACACCTCTGCTTTAATGTGCAAACTGTCTGCACTAGGTATATGTAAAAAAAAAAAAAAATGCATTCATTTATGTCCACTGAACGATTTATTCATTACATGGCACCATCGTTTGAGCCCACGGCCGAATGTTCGTTTTTTCGAAAATGGGTATGGCCGGCATTAGCCACATCTGATATCATTCACATTTAATTGACCAGAGTGTTTGACCTCTTAGGCTTCACGTACACAAACTACTTTGACTGCTATCACAGGAAAAGGCTGCGTAACGTTCTCATCCTGAACACGATTGTTCCGCGTTCAGGAGAGGGAGGTTGAACCTCACCTAACCGCAGCAGCTCCTTTTTGCTTTTGCCTACATGTACATTGACAGACTTTTATGGAGTTGCGTTTAGGAGCTGCAGTGTACATGAGGCCTAAAACTGCATCAAGCTAGTTTTCATTCCCATCAATTTGTAAAAGGAGAAAAACATTTGATGAAACAAAAGTCTGTAATACAGGCCCTAAATGTGTTCTAAAATAATGCAACTCCTACCAGAATCCATCTTGATAAGCAGCACTGGGACTCAACTGCATCTGCTGCAATGCACATATATGGGGACAGAAGAAAACAGATGGATGTCCTAATTAGTGTGCTGCCATTCATACATTTTCCAAACAGAAGGCTGGGAGTATATTCTAGATCAGGGGTAGGCAACCTCATCACTCCAGCTGCGGTGAAACTACAAATCCCATCATGCCTCTGCCTCTAAGTCATGCCTGTGATTGTCGGGGTCTTGCAATGTCTCATGGGACTTGTAGTTTCACCACAGCTGGGAGGGCCGAGGTTGCCTCCCCCTGATAAAGACCACACTGTACTGCTTATGCAATGAAGTTCAAGTTCCTGGCTGTGCTGTCCAGCCTAAACACAATAATAAATCTTGTTAGGATAAACAGTTACCGCAAATGTATTTTTACCAGGGTATTTACGCGACATCGCCTTTTAAACCATTAAAGGGGTTGCAAAGGAAAATGTTTTTTCACCTTAATGCATCCTATGTAACGCCCCGCCCCGCCCCCCCCAAACCCCCGTTTTACTTACCTCACCCCTCGAAAGTCCTGCGCGCGTCCCTGTGATCCTCTTCGGTTCCCAGCCTGGCCGTTGATTCGCTGCTGTCAATCAGAGCGGAAGACGCAGCGTGCTAGGGGGGTGGGGCCGAGTGATAGTCAGCGGCTATGCCCGGGAGCACGCTTGCAAAAGCTTTCCAAAAGGTGGAAAGCTCTTGCGAGGGAGAGCCGAGACAGCCGCTGATGGACCCCAGAAGACCAGGTTCAGGGACACTGTGCAGAACGAGCTGCACAGTGGAGGTAAGTATAACACGTTTGTTATTTTACAAAAAAAAAAAAAAAAAAAAAAAAAATTTAACTTTAGTGTTCCTTTAACCGCTTAACGCCCGCCGCACAACTACGTACATCCACAGAATGGCACGTACAGGCTGATGGGTGTACATGTACGTCCCTGCCTTCTAGCGGGTCGGGGATCCGATCGGGACCCCCTCCACTGCGTGTGGCGGGCGGCTTACCTGCGGAAGGGATCCGTGCTGAGGGGGCAGCTGCTCGATTTTGTCCGCCCCCTCGTGATCGCTCACAGCCAATCCAGCAACCCCCCACCGTGTCACTTCCTCTGCCTGTGTAATGTAAACACTGGCACGGGGAAGTGATGTGAGCTCTCCTCCTCGGCGGTATTTTCAATCCGCCGAAAGGAGAGAAGACTCACAGTAAGTCACACCAACACTACACTGACACCACACACATAGGCACATTTAACCCCTTCTGATCCCCCCCCCCCCTACCCCCCTGTCAGTGTCACTAATAGCAGTGATCATATATTTACTGATCACTGCATTTAGTGTCAGTGTGACAGGCAGTTAGTGTTAGGTTCAGGGTAGCCCCCGTACCCCCCCCCCCCATATAAAGTTTTAACCCCTTGATCACCGCCTAGTTAACCCTTTCACCCCCTATTGCCAGCGTCACTAAGCGATAATTTTTCTGATCGCTGTATTAGTGTCGCTGTTGCCGCTAGGTAGCTAATTTTTTATTTATTTTTTATTGCGATTTTTTTATTTATTTTTTACTAAAGACATGTGGCTGAATACATTTTGGCTTAAATGTTTGACTAAAATTTAGTTTATTCGATTTTTCTTATAACAAAAAGTAAAAAAATATTGGATTTTTATTTAAAAAATGTCGCTCTATTTTTGTTTATAGCGCAAAAAATAAAAAATAGCAGAGGCAATCAAATACCACCAAAAGAAAGCTCTATTTGTGGGAAGAAAAGGAGGCAAATTTTGTTTGTCAGCCACGCCACACGACCGCGCAATTGTCTGTTAAAGCGACGCAGTGCCGAATTGTAAAAACGCCTCTGGGAATTTAGCAGCATATTGGTCCGGGGCTTAAGTGGTTAAGTCTAGCTTCATAGATGACTGGCTTCAGACCTTGCAGAGGTGCAGCCCCTTGGAGAAACAGTTTACTGTAAGTCATTAATGCAAAGATATTTTGGAAACTTTAAAATAGACTTATTACATTCATCTCCCCCCACCTCATTGGAATTATACATGTTATTCTGGGAACAGATGCACTTTCATCTATTTACATATTCTTACCAAGCAATAAAAGCCAACCCTTGCTGCCACTGCCCAGGCCCTGTAGGAGGCAGAGGTGGGCTTTCAGATCTTGCAGACACATTATCAGAGGCTGCCAATCGCAAGTTAGCATTGGGAGCTGCCTGTGACATCTTAGGCACTGTGCCCACTTTGCCTAAATGCCCAGCAGTTATATATATATATATATATATATATATATATATATATATAATATAGCCAGTGGGAAAGGGTTAAATTACGCCATCCCTGACCTCTCCGGCGGTTTGTAATATGAAGTTGTTTATTCTCAAAATCTTTAAAGACTAAAGTCCTGTTTCAGTCAGATTTTAACAGCTATGAAACACATGTTGATTGTTTATAAGAAGACAAGCTCTGGTAGAAGAATTTACAGTGGAATCTCAGATTGCGAGTAAAGCGGTTAACGAGCATTTCGCAAAACGAGCAATTTTCTTTTTAAATCCGGACTCTGTTTGTGAGCATTGTCTCACAACACAAGCAGGATTCAAGCCTCTGCAGTGTGCAGTACCGCATTTGGCAAGAGGTGCGGGGGAGCCGTTCGCAAAAACTCTGTTCCCGAGTGTTTCTGAATGCAGCTGAATGGTCTCAGAGCATCTCTGGCCACATGCGGTATTGCATGCCATAGAAGTCAATGTGGAAATTTTTTAAATTTCCATTGATTTCTATTGGGAAACTCGCTTTGATACGCAAGTGCTTTGGATTACAAGCATTCTCCTGGAGCGGATTATGCTCGTAATCCAAGGTTCCACTGAAATATATTTTATTTCTATGCCTCCGTTTTGACATTTTATTTCTTCACAATGCCTATAACAGCTACTCCTCTGGTGACACACTCTAGGCAGTTGCACCCATAATATCTGCTAAACCTCGACAATCACCAAACCTCATTCGATCATGTGACTAGAAGTCTAGGTTTCTGGTCCTGTAACCAGCACTACAAGGAGCTTGGGGCAGCATTTTACCCAGTAAATATATTCCAGCCCTTGTTTTTATTCCTTTTATAAAAAGGTGTTGTGCTTACAGTTTTGATGGAAGGGATACAAGTTAATAAATCTACTTTATCATTATAACAAATTTAGGTAAATTAAAGTGTAATATTATACATTAGTGTTTTTATCTGTCCCAAATTCATAAAATCTTTTAATTTTCCTATATTGGTTCTTTGCTTGCCTTCATAAATATCAGCTGATCTGTTGAATTCAAGTAACAACTTTCACCTGGAGCCAATCTATGTGGAAATGAGGTGGTCCCACATATTTCTCCATGGAACCGCTTTACTCTTCACAGGACTATGTGCTTTGTACTGCGGATGCAGCAAAAGGAGGGATAAATGGGGACAATTCTGTTGCACTTTGAATATTGCAGGGACAGGGAGGAAGGCTAGAATGTTAACAGACAGGCTTCACTCGGGGGGTGAGAAAAAATTAAAGGATAACTACTTTGAAAGCATAGCCTGCTTTACAGGTTATTTGTGCCAAGACATATGAAGAATGACACTGCCGACGTACTAAAAAAATAAAAATAAAAAAAAAATACTAATTGCCCGTCTCTGGCTTCTGCCATACAACAGGAATGCCAAGAGAAGATGAAACACAAATTCTGCACCCCTCCTGAGCAATAAGGCTAAAGTGCATCAAAAACACCAGGAGCCAATAAAAATCTACCACTGTGCATTTTCTAGGAACGCCCGCCCCCCCCCCCAACATCCTGGAGATTTGATTAGGATGTTGCTTCTGCAGTACAGGTCGTCTCATTCAAGTCTATGGGACGTTAATATATTAGACATGAACTGCACACCCCCTTGTATAAAGCTACAGGTAAAATGGCAAGGTGCCAAACCACCATCCAGAAATCACAGCTTGGTGCTCCAGGATTTGGTTGTTTATTACAGGAGTCTCCAAACTATGGCCCTCCAGGTGTTCAGGAACTACAATTCCCATCATGCCTAGCCATGTCTACTAATGTCAGAGTTTTACAATGCCTCATGGGAAGTGTAGTTCCACAGCAGCTGGAGGGCCGTAGTTTGGAGATCCCACTCTAGCACAGTGGTTCCCAACCCTGTCCTCAACTACCCCCCACAGGCCATGTTGGCAGGTTTTTCTTCTTTCTATTTCACATCAATGGCTTGGTATTTTGAACAGCTATTTTATCTAAGAGACATTCCTAAAACATGGCCTGTTGGGGGCACTTGAGGACAGGGTTGAGAACAAATAGTCTAGCACATAGGTGTCAAACAAGGCCTGCGGGCCGAATCCGGCCCTCCAGACCATTTCATGTGGCCCTTGCACCTCCAGCCCCTTACTTTCTGCTTAAGAAATGCATCCAGCTTCTTCCCAGCAGCAGCGTAAGGAAAGGGGGGGTCACTATGATGTAAGGGAGAGTGGGGGACTCAACTTCTGATGGTGGGGGGGCTCTTGACATCTAATGTAAGGGGAGGGGATGCGCTGGACATCTAATCTTACAGATACAACTGGCCCTTTTGAGGACAATCATAATGCTGATGCAACCCTCGATGAAATGGAGTTTGACACCCCTGATCTAGCACATTCTAATGGGCGTTTGCCAGGTTAATGGACAAAAAAGATAATATTGTGCAATTTTCCATAGAAAAATACAGGGACAAAAGTCCCATTCACATGACAGCTCTAGTTAAAAAAAAAAACACATGTTCACAAAAGACTTCATAAAGGAGGAGAAAACATAAGACTAGCAGTAGACGACACCAATAAATATCCAGGAGAATCCTCAGAGTCAGACACACTCCGTATTGTGAGATTGCGTAGAAGGATCTCACATAATTGTACACACATTTCCACAAGATCAGCTGTGCACTTGCAAGTAGAGACGGGACAAAAGATTCTTTTAAAAAAATCCTGAATATTTTACTGGTCAGGGATACTGCAAACCATACTTCATTAGATCATTGTAGAGCAATTGATTTCCTCCTTTTTATGATCCAACAGAATGCAAACCTGCATACAGTGTCTGATGTGCCACAAGCCCCGCGTCCTCTGATGGTGACCTGTGTGGTCTGGCTGAAAGAGAACTCCAGTCCTTTTCTTCAACCAAGAAATGTTGTGGACGAGCCAGATTGTTTGGTAAATACCATCACCTTTCATTTGGGACACCACAAAGGAAGATTAAAATGAAGACTGCACAAGTGTCTTACGGCTGCCAAGATTGCTTGTATGTCACCCTAATAAAATTGCTGGCTTCAACTTGTGACCAATAGAAAATATATTTCTTGGTAGATTTCTCATAAGGACAATGTGGCGTGTGTCCAAATGCACACATACTGTGTCAGTAAAGTTACCCGTCCCCATCTGTAAACAAATGAGCAAGCTGGCAAGTCTCTGGTCTGTTGCTGGGGATGGAAGACAATTTTCCTTTATGTTGTTTTCCCGAGTTCAATCTTCTTTTGAATGGCACGTGTGGAGTGATAGATGAGAGAGTCAATGAGGCCCGCCACTGTATAAATAATAATAAAAAGTGCTATTTTAGAAGGGTTGGTTACAAAGAGAAGGAAAAGGCAAAACAAGATTAAAGTGATTGCAGAGGAATAGAAATTAAAAAAAAAAAAAAAACACATTTCATACTTGCTCGCTCTGTAGAATGGTTTTGCACAAAGCAACCTGCATCTCTACTTTTTGAGTCCCCTCGTCTGCGCTCTGGGCCCCACCCTCTTGCCGAGAGACCCCATAGCAAGCCACTTGCTGTGGTACCATTCATACATGCTTCCTACCGAGCCAGCTCTCTACGTCTATGAGAGACAGAGAGCACGGCTAAGCCCTACTCCCGCCTCACTGGCTGTGATCGATAGCCATGGGAGCCAATAGCTCCTGCATCTCAGCCATGGGAGCCAAAAGCTCCTGCATCTCAGCCAATCAGGAAAGAGACCCGAGAAAGCCGACTCTCATGCACATCACTGGACTGAGATCAGGTTTAGGCAAGTATGAGAAGGGAGCTGCACACACAATGCATGAAGGTACAAAAAAAAAAAAAACCTTCAGCCTTTACAACCCCTTTAAAAGTTTAAAGGGGTTGTAAAGGAAAACATTTTTTCCCCTAAATAGCTTCCTTTACCTTAGTGCAGTCCTCCTTCACTTACCTCATCCTTCCATTTTGCTTTTAAATGTCCTTATTTCTTCTGAGAAATCCTCACTTCCTGTTCTTCTGTCTGTAACTACACACCGTAATGCAAGGCTTTCTCCCTGGTGTGGAGAAAGCCTCTCGAGGGCGGAGGTGGTGAGCAGGAGTGTCAAGGCGCCCACTAACACACAGCTCCTTTATCTGCAAAGTAGAGAGTGTCCTGACTTGCCTGCTCGCCCCCTCCCCCCTCAAGAGGCTTTCTCCACACCAGGAAGAAAGCCTTGCATTACTGTCTAGAGTTACAGACAGAAGAACAGGAAGTGAGGATTTCTCAGAAGAAATAAAGGGATTTTTAAATACAGCTTACCTGTAAAATCCTTTTCTTGGAGTACATCACGGGACACAGAGCGGCATATTCATTACTATATGGGTTATATGGAGTACCTTCAGGTGTGGACACTGGCAATCTCAAACAAACAGGAAGTCCCTCCCTATATAACCCCCTCCCCTAGAGGGAGTCCCTCAGTTTTGTAGCAAGCAGTATGCCTCCCAAAATGTTCCCAAAAAGAGGGGTGGGAGCTCTGTGTCCCATGATGTACTCCAAGAAAAGGATTTTACAGGTAAGCTGTATTTAAAAATCCCTTTTTCTTTCTCGTACATCACGGGACACAGAGCGGCATATTCATTACTATATGGGATGTCCGAAAGCAATGCTTTAATGAGGGGAGGGAGACATCTTCCAAAGAAGGATTTAATTTAGAGGTATACTCAAATACTAGTAAATCCAACTTAAACGAGAAATGTAAATCTCAAATCAAATCAAGGGAGCCCCCTCAGATCCTGAGGAGCTTGAATCGCGGCCTGTAGTACTGACTGCCCAAAGGCTGTATCCGCATTCCTTCTTACGTCCATTTGATAAAATCTTGTAAACATGTGGACTGACGACCACGTTGCTGCCTTGCATATTCGAGCCATAGAGATCTGATGATGATGTGCTGCCCAGGAGGTGCCCATGGCCCTGGTAGAATGGGCCTTTGCCGACAAAGGAGGAGGCAACCTCTTCAAACTGCAGGCCTGAACGATTAATTGTTTAATCCATCTCGCGATGGTGGATCAAGCAGCTGCCTGACCCATCTTGGGCCCTTCCGGTAAAACGAACACCACATCTGTTTTCCGAACCTTCTCTGTAGCCTTAAGATAGGCCTTTATGGCCCTGACAATATCCAACGTATGCAGCAACCCCTCCTTTCTAGAGGTGGGTTTTGGAAGAAGGATGGAAGTACCACCTGGTTCAGGTGGAAACTGGATATAACCTTTGGTAGAAAGGAAGAATGAGGACGGAACCCCGCCCTATCCTTATGTAAAATGAGATATGGTTCCTTACAAGATAAGGCTGCCAATTCCGATACTCTCCTGGCCGAAACTATGGTGATCAGAAATACCGACTTTCTAGTCAGTAAAACCAAGGTACCTCAGCCAACGGCTCAAGGGGTTGTTTCTGTAGAGTTGACAGAACAAGATTTAAGCCCCATGGACAAAGTGGTGATTTGACCGGAGGATTAACACGTAAGACTCCCTGTACGAAGATCTTAACCAGCGAGTGGGCGGCCAGCGGCCTCTGAAATCACACTGATAAGGCTGAAATCTGTCCCTAGATCGTGCTTAATGCCAGGCCTTTATCCACTCCTAGCTGGAGGAAACGTAATACTCTATCAATGGTATACTTGCGGGAAACCCATCTCTTAGCCTCACACCAGCCTACGTAGGCCCTCCAAACCCTGTAACAAAATTACCCTGGAGGCCGGCTTTCTAGCCTCAATGAGGGTAGGGATTACCTGCCTAGACAGACCTCTACCCCTGAGAATCAGGGATTCAGCCGCCAGGCCGTCAAATTTAGACGCCGTAATGCAGGGTGGAGGATCGGGCCTTGTGAGAGTAGGTCTGGCCCTAGAGGAAGAGTCCAAGGGCCTCCCGCTGCCAATTTCAGGACTAGTGAGTACCATGCCCTCCGGTACCAAGCTGGGGCTACCAGGATAACCAGCCTGTGGTATGATCCTGCGCCGCAGGCGGGGTAGTAACTGCAGTGGGGGAAATGCATATAGAAGTTATAATTGATGCCAAGGGCAAACCAACACATCGGTTCCGCAGGCCATAGGGTCCCTCGTTCGAGACATGAACCTGTCTAGCTTCTTGTTGAATCCTGATGCCATGACCTCCACGTCTGGCACTCCCCACTTCTGGCAGATTGTCTGAAAAAAACTTGTTGATGCAGAGACCACTACCCCGGCGACAGGGTTTGGCGACTTAGGAAGTACGCCTGCAGGTTGTCCACCTCGGGAATGAATGTCGCCGATATGCAGGGTACATAAACCTCTGCCCACCGAAAAACCAAGCTCCTCTCACTCTTGAGTGGCTTGACTCTTGGTTCCCCCTTGGTGGTTCACCTATATGCCACCGCTGTGGCCTTGTCTGAATGACTTCTCACCGAGGACCCCTGTAATCTGGATGTCTATGCCAGGAGGGCTAGCTGAGCCGCTCAGAACTCCCAGACCTTGATGGGCAGCTGCCTCTCGCCTCTGCCCAAGTTCCTTGGCGAGTGAACTTGTTCAAGACCGCTCTCCAGCCTTCCAGACCACTGGGCAGAACCAAGCTGCTAGAATTGCTGCCTGTAGGACACGAGCGTGGAAGCGTGTGGTATTGCCTCGAACATGGCCATCGCATACATAGGCGAATAGTTGGCTTTTTTTTGCTTAGAACCAACTGAATCAATCTCTTGATAGCCTCGACCTTTACCAGAGGCAGGAACATCCATCTTCTGTTCTGTGTCTAATCTCGTGCCGAGATATTCCAACTGCTTTGTAGGTTGAAATGCTGATCTTTCCCCGGTTTAGGACTCAGCCGAACCTCTCGAGGTACTGAACCATGAGGGCTACTACGCATTCCACCAAGGAAGCGAGTGATCTTATGATTAAGAGGTCGTCCAGGTATGCTAGGACCGAGATCCCTTGGATCCTTTGGACTGACTAAAATAGGAGCTAGGACCTTCGTGAATACCCGGGGGCCGTAGCCAGCCCGAAGGGGGGCGCCACAAATTGGAAGTGACGCTGTATCACTGCGAAGCGTAAAAACAAAAATATTTGATGTGGCTGAAAGACCTGGTACATGAAGGTAACCCTCCTTTATGTCTATAGAAGCCCGATCCTTCTGGAGTGTGGCGGCTGCTGGCCAAACGGATTCTATCCGGAAAGAGCGAACCCTTAGGTAAGCATTTAAACCTTTTAGGTCCAAAATTGGTCTGACATTGCCGATGAGCCTTGGTATGACAAACAGATTGGAATAGAAACCTAGCCCCTGTTCTTGGGCTGGTACCTCTACCATTATGCCCTGGTAAAGCAGGTGATCCAATGCTGCCCGCATTGAGGCCTTCCTTGTGGAGGAAATTTTAGAAATTCTAATCTGTAGCCTGCGACCACAGATGATCGGACCCCCTCTGTGGGGGACCGATCCCCAGAGGCCTGTCCTTGCGATCCATTGTTAAAAGTTTGATCGCGCAGGAGGACCGTACTGCCTGAAATTTGAGGGCCCTGGAACCGGGGGGAGCTGCCCTTTTAAACGCAGGACCCCGGAACTTCCTTTGACTGGTAAAAGGGTACTTTTGCCACTTGAAACAGTCTGAATGTATTTATCCAGATCTTTCCATGGAAGGGCAAACCTGCCAGCAGTCTTTTACATGGGGCTCGGCCGCCCAGTTCTTCAACCAAAAGAGCCTTCTCATATGCACTAAAAATAGTGACAACGAGACGCCTGCTGGATGGAGTCTTTTTATAGCCTCTACCGCAAAGCACAGAGCTCTGGGAATATCCAATAACTCCTCTGCCTATCGGGCAGGGATGTCTAAGCATCTGTTCCAATTGTAGCCACTGCTGGCTGTAGCCAGGGATGCTGGAAAAAGTGTCTAAACGTTTATCGACCGGGACCTTAAACATTTGTATGTTTCCCCTTAGGCCAGTTAATGATTTATTCACCCACGAGATGGCTGCGTCCACCGTTGGGAGCGCCCCCTTTCTTTAGAAAAATGTCTTTTCCATAGGGTAAATAACAGAAAACCTTCCAGGTGGTCTCCCATCCAGGCACTAACCAGGCCCGACCCTGCTTAGCCTCCGAGATCAGACGAGATCGGGCGCTTTCCGGGAGATGCGGCCTCAAGGACCTCACGGGTAGTTGAAAAGCAGTGCCCGAACCGGGACCTGAACCCTGGACCCTCAGATCAAAAGTCCGATGCTCTACCAACTGAGCCATCCGGGCCCCTTTTAAAGAGCACTTGGTCAGGGGAAAGAGTGCCTGCAAGCACAAATATTTCCTGGCAGACGTGCATAAAGACTACCCTCTCGTCAGCTTTAGGCGGCAGAAAAAATTCTGTCCGGTCGTCCCAATCCTGGAAAAACCAATTCCTCTAACAAGAGGATGGGCCAGAAAAGCTGCGTTGCTTAAAGGCGCCTTTAAAAGAACCCAAAGAGGATACCGCAGGAACCTGAGGCTCTGGAAATGGCAAATTGAATGCCAAGCGGACCATGTCTGTCAAAGACTGGACCCACAGACTCTCCGCCTGGGAGGCTGAAAACGATTCTACAGTGGTAGATCCTCTAGGTTCTGTCCCTTTTGGCGATGGGGATCTAGTCCGCTTCTTGCCAGAAAAAGAGCCAGCGATCATAGCTGTAAACCTCTTTTCTCTAGCCCCCCTAGGGTGACGGCTAGCATCTCCTCTGTGATAACACCGGGTTGGGCCGACCTGGGCCAGCCTCAGCACCAGACCCCCTTAATGGCTTATCCAGGGTGACCCCTATAGGAATAACCTGTGGGGAAAGTATTGGCATATTATCAGAACCAGAGGAGGAACCCCTTTGTCTTTGCCTTTTCTCTTTATTTTTTATTTTTTTTTGTTTTGATCCTGAACCCTTGGAAGCCATAATACAAAACCGAGGGACTCCGCTTACAACAACAGACTGTTATAGCCAGGAGTACAAAAAAAAAAAAATAAGGTTTAGGGGACAATAGGATCACTAATGCCCCAAAACCGGTGGGGCTCAGTATGTTTTCTTTTATATATTATTCACCACATACAGCCCCACCCCCAACATGTTTGCCAGCATTCAACCTGTTGCCAAGGGGATTTTGGCTTAACAAAAAGTATTGGAGCTGACTCCAGTATGTAGTACCCCTTCTCGCCACCGGGAGTCACTGTGCTGCCAGCTCTACGTCCTCTCTCTCCAGCTCAGCTCTGAACTGAGCTAAGAACGCGCCTGCTGTGTATAACAGCAATTAAAGGCACGCCCACTCTACACTGCAGTCACACTCCCCGCCCCCCCCCCCCCTCCCGAACGGCGCGAAAATTTTCTATATGCATGCGCGCGTGCACGCGCGACTGTCGGGGGAGGAGAGCCCAGGAGGAGACGCACTCTGGAGCCCAGGAATGCAGGTTGGAGGACGCATCAGGCGGCAGATTTGAATCCCGGCAAGGTAAGGCTAACACAGGCCCCTAAGGAGTCCCTTTAGCCTAGAGACAGATTTTTTTTTTTAAAGATCTTCAACCAGCGAGCAGCAGGTAGCTAGCAAACATACATAGATAGGTAGGGGGATCAAGTTATGGGGGGAAACATTTCAGGGCATCCCGTCTATCAGACATAGTGACCATGGTGCCAATGCAGAGCATACTCAGGCTACCCCCCTTAAGATCTCCCCTGGAGAGCCTGCTGTCGAACCAAGTCCCGCAGGCTCCCCTCTTACCTGCTCCATGCCGCAGGACGTTTTGCAAAACGGTCCAATCTTCTCCCATCTCCGTGGGTAGCGTAGTAGACCTTCAGGCCCTGGGGTCCTATGAAGGTACCCACTGTCCTGGACCTATATAGCACCCTGGCAAACAGGAACTTATGGTCTTTACAAACTCCAAGTCCTGGGCCCAGGGTCCAGCCCTCCAAAGAGGAGCATTATAGGCAAAACCCCACGGTTTGGGGCCCGGGTACTGTCCACTTTGGCACTGAGGCTCCTTGGACAGATCCGGTTAGCCCGCCCTTAATCCCAAGGATGTGGAGCAAAGCTATTCCGTGACCAACACCTAAGACACTGGCGAAAAAACTGAGGGACTCCCTCTAGGGGAGGGGGTTATATAGGGAGGGACTTCCTGTTTGTTTGAGATTGCCAGTGTCCACACCTGAAGGTACTCCATATAACCCATATAGTAATGAATATGCCGCTCTGTGTCCCGTGATGTACGAGAAAGAAAAGGACATTTAGGCCCTTTTCACACTGGGGCGTTTTTTCAAGCGTTATTACAGCGTTTTAGCATTAAAAATAGCGCTTATAAAATGCTCTCTATGCATCTCAATGGACCTTTGTACACCGAGTTCTGCAAGCAGCATCTTTGGAGCAGCTTTTGAGCGCTGAAAATAAACGCTCCAAAAACGCTCCTCTCCATTGAAATGAATTGAAAAGCGCTGTAAAAGCGCCTTACCGTTTCACACCGAGGCACTGCAAAAACCCCCTATAACTTTAGGGTCTTATCAGTGCTTTACCAACACATTGGGATTGCAGATAAGGCTTTGCTGGAAAAAACAAAATGGAAGGATGAGGTAAGTGAAGGAGGACTGCACTAAGGTAAAGGAAGCTATTTAGGGGAGAAAAAAACATGCTCATTGGTACACAGCCCTGCTGCCCAACCTCAGGCCTGAGAACCACATGGGGTTACGTGGTGCTTGCCCTGCAACCTTAGAATACCTGTCCTACCTTGCCTACAACTGATTTACAGTATATTATAGGCCTATGAAAGAAAATCAACCCAAAACACCCAGACAGCATCTATAATCAAAAGTCTAGCTCTGAAAAAGGGACAAAGTCCTTTCACATAAGATAATAAAGCACTGATGCAATACACTTACCTGTAAATACTCCCCCAATGATGGCACACACTCCAGTTAGAAAATGGGTCAGTGACCTGGAAAACACGGAACGAGGTGATCAGAATTGTAGCGAGTGTGCATATTATAATACCAGGGCAGCGGGTGCACATGGGCACTTTCATATGGCTCACCTGTGCTTCTCTGTGAGTTTTACCATCATTGGAGACAACTCATACAACACAAACACACCGGGCAATCCCTGATCACCAATCAGACCACTGGCGATTTTTTCGTGTCTGGTCACTGAAAACTGATTGGTTCGCAATACCTAAATATGAGATATACAAAGAAATACATAGACAATGTTAAAAGGATAAGTGTCCTTGCAGTAAAAGTGTAATATTCCTCATTCCTCCGCACTCCTGAGCTAAACTATCCTGCCCACCATAGCTGCTATCCCCAGGAAGATTGCTTGGCTTTATGTTTATCCTTTGGCTCAATCCTCTTCACTGCTGGCTGCTCCAGAGCACTGGAGATGTTCCAGACGGCCGTGTAGAAGTGTATGAGGACTCACTGCAGGCGTGACGAGGATTTTGGCCAGAGAATGAAACAATGCAATGCAAGCTGGGTGGGTGGGGTGCTTTGTTTTAGCTCAGGAAGGTTTGTGAGGCAGGTTCATTTACTTTCACAGAAAGGAAACTTAAATAAGGAAACTTACATAAGGAAACTTTCCTTTACAGTATGCAAAATGTTACTGGCTGGATACTGGAAATTCCAGCAGTATTAATGTTCTTGTTGAGTTGTAAAGACTTTATTTCATTACACATATATGGTGAGGAGTACAGCCTATGCTGGAGAAGTCAGCCTTCTTATCTTTATAAATGCACTACAGCCTTGTGCATTTACATAGAATGCATGAAATCATGAAAAAAATCCTAGTGGGAAAACAGTTTGTCTGTATGCAATTTCAACGTGCAAAAAAAAAAAATTGCATGCTCGGAAGCATAGAACGTAATTTTCTCGACTCGTCATAGTGTTGTACATCACCTTTCACATGGGTGGTAAAAATAAACAAACAGTCAGCTGAGCCAGTGTTTGGTCACCCACCCAAACAATACAGCTTGACAAATCTAAATTGAAAAATAAAAAACCACCAGCAAGTTACCTACTGTTAATACGTTAGGGATAACAGTACATATCTAACCCAAGGCTGTGTATACACCAAAAATAGATCTGGGGTGCGGTTCCTATAGACTAGAGGCATTATATAAAGATTGTCTTGTGGATCTGTAATCCTCTTATGCAAGGACTCAACCAGTATTAGTAAAAAAAAAAATGCACCGCTTTATTCATAACAAAGCTGCTAATTTTTTACCAATACCGGTTGAGTCCTCACATAAGATTGTCTTGTGGATCTCAAATACAGCTGGATAAGGCTTTACATGTTGCAATGCTTTGCTTCATGACTGCAGTCATTTAGGTTACAGAGCTTGAGAGGCGGGACTGCCCGTTATGCCCCGTACCCATGAGCAGTTTTCCCATCAAAAAAAAAAAAAGAAGATGTATTGGGCCTGCCTTGCATACACACGGCCAAAAAGGTCGGTGAACTTTTGACTGCCAAGAATGGAGTGACGTACAACACTATGACGAGCCGAGAAAATTAAGTCCTATGCTTCCGAGCATGCGATTTTTTTGCGCGTTGAAATTGCATACAGACGAATGGTTTTCCCACTAGGATTTTTTCCTGATGGAAAAAAAAAAAAAAAAAAGATCCTGCTCTTTTTTCCCCAGCAGTTTTCCTGTTGGAAAAAGTCCAAAGGAGCAAACACAGTCAAACGCTCTCCACAGACAGGAAAACTGCTTGTGCGTATGGAGGATTAAACTCACTCATCAAGTTCAATGGGGCCACACTGCAAGTCAAACACAGTGCTGTCCCTCAATATAAAATTGTTGTTTGCCAATTAAAAGAAATATATATTTATATATCAACAAGGGAGCCCCCTCAGTCTTGACTTTGTCAGAACATAAGGTTTAATGTACAGCCTGGTGCACAGGGGGCTTGCAGCCACCATAAAGTGATGCACTTCATCACTTTTACCTTGGGTATATGTTACGGAAGGTCGTTTTGATTTCAACACCTAGAGGTAAAAAGTCACCAGAAAGTGAGGAAGATGTATGAAGTGCAGTAACTGTGTGTAGTTACCCAGATTTCAGTGCAATATACAGCAGTGGTTCTCAGCCTCAGTCCTCAAGTACCCCCAACAGGCCATGTTTTGGGGAATTTCTCTTAGATAAAATAGCTGTCCAAAACACCAAGCCATTGACTCCGATTTAAACCACCTGTGCAAGATGAAAGGAAAACCTGCAAACATGGCCTGCTGAGGGTACTTGAGGACCGAGGTTGAGAACCACTACCATAGTGCATCAGTCAAAGGTAGATTGAATGCCATGAATTACCACACTTATCATATTTGCTTTTAGCTCAGACTTGTTGTCAGACAATTACTCAGGTCCGTTCAGTTTAGTACAGCAATAGAAAAGTTAATATAAAAATATTTTTAGCGTTTTTTTTTTGTACAAAAATGAGAAGTGATTTTACTTGCCTCTCCATCGATTTGTACATATACTGTAGGAACAATTTTCACAAAGTACTGAAACATCATGGAGGCTAAGAAAAAAAATCATAAATAGGAACATCAAAAAAAAAATAAAAAAAATAGGTTTAAACAAATGCAACTGTTGGCACATTCTTTGAACATGTAATTGATTACGTCACTCACTCTATTGTCACAAGTACAGAAAATGATGGAAAGTGAATTCCACATTCAAACATTAAAATTATCACCTAAACAGGAATAGCAGGGAAATCTTCCATTAAAAACACCAGTTACATTGAAAACTGCCTGCGAGGGGATTTCCCTGAACATTGGAGATATTCATTTTGCTCCCAATTACATTTGTGTGACAGAAAGTTGGTGCAGACTCCATAATGTGACATGGCTGTGAAAAATAAAAATGCAGAGATTCTAACCCTTGTGCACATCGCTGAACCAAGAGGGGCTCAGGCAAATATTAGGGGGTTGCTGCACACAGAAGGCTTTTTATCTTAATGCATAGAATGCATTAAGATAACAAAAAAAAATATATCCTTCTGCCTTTACAACCACTTTAAGGCCAAAAGTCCCTATACTGCTGCTGTTTGCAGTGGCAAAGTCCTGAGAGCTGCACAAACACACTAACCAGGAAAACAAACGACTCACACAGTCATCGTCATAGTCCTGGGGTAGTAAATTATTACTGTATTTATTGGCGTATAACACTCACTTTTTTACCCTAAAAACAGGGGGTCCACTGTGCCTGCGTGTTATACACAGGGGGCTGTGGAATTTTTTTTCCCTGAAACTTCCCTCTCAGGCCACGTACACACGATGAGACATGTCCACTCAAAAATGTCCGACAGACCGTTTGCAGCGAACATGTCTCATCGGATTTTGGTCCGATGGCGTGTACACACCATCGGATGAAAATCCCCTCGGGCTGAGGACGCGGTGACGTTGACACCGCCACGTCACCACTCCAGGAAGTAAAATACTTCCACACATGCGTCGAATCCATTCGACGCATGCGCTGAGATTTCTGTCCGCTGGATAGTGTACTAACCAGCGGACATATCCGACGAACATGTTTCCGGCGGACAAATTTCAAAGCATGCTTTGAAATTTGTCCGCTGGGAAACATGTCCGCTAGCACGTACACACGATCGGAGATGTCTGCTGAAACGGTCCGTCGGACCAGTTTCAGCAGATAAATTAGATCGTGTGTACGCGGCCTTAAAGTTAGGGTGCGTGTTTTACGCCGATAAATACAGTAACTATGTGAAAAGAGAAGGATATCATGCAAAACAACTCTGTATACAAGCTGAAGAAGGTATGTAGCGAGTACTTACATTGCACAGCTGTCACACTTGTTCCATCAAGAGGGTTCACCAAACCTGGATAATCCCTCCCAAATGACAAATGTTTGATCTTATGTGTCATATTGATCTAAAAAAAAAAAAAGTCAATTGTTTTAAGTGCACAGCTATTAATGGGATATAATAAAATGATAATATAACAACATTCAAACTTACGTTGTCAAGTCCAAAACTCTGTAAGTCGTGGACTGTAGAAGCAAACAGACAAGACTGTTAATACACCAACATACAAAAGGAAATACGTTGTTACAGCCACTTAATAAAAGGAGAGGTAAGTTCTTGAAGCATGAGCTACGTAAGTGGTTATAAACCACAATAACGATATGTCCTCCTAAACCAAACATTTCAGCTCTGGTTTAACCAGTCATCAGTTTCTTACATGTCTCAGGAACTCTGAGGGTACCGTAATATCTGTGGACACGAGTTCCCAGCTCCTCCCACCTGCAGAGGCAATTACACAAGACTCCAGTGTTTCCCATGAACCATCTACCCATCTAGTATTAGAGATTCAGAAAGGAAGGCAAGCTAAACCTTGTTACAGGCAGTATAGGGCCGTGAAGCAGAGACAGGAATTCCAGCGGGAGCTTCTCACCAGCACTGGACAACTTAAGCAAACGGGTAAAATTTGGCCAAAATTATTCATCTGAGATCTCATCTGGTAAGCAGCAGTAATATTACATTCTTTGGCTGCAAATAGATCAAGGCTTCTTCTGAATATTTCATCGAATATTTTAGTTAATATTGGATTGATTCCTAGAGGTTGCATACTGTAAATATCATCCATTTTTTTTTATCTCTTGGGACTTATTCTGTGGTTGCACAGCACAGTTTTTTTTTTTTAAGATATTCAGATATATGGACTTTTTTGTATTTGTGATTAACCTTGATTGCATTATTTTTGTGGATAGAGATAGATAGATAGATAGATAGATAGATAGATAGATAGATAGATATCGAACACACACACAGGTGGTCAATTATCGAACAATTCCCTTTAAATAGTTTTGATTTTACACCAATTTCATGTCTGCACCAACACTTGGAACCCAGTCTGCATCAAGTGAGGCAGATTCACACTACTAGATAAAGAAATCTAAACACCTTTTTCTCCCAGACTTATGAAAAGAGTTTGTCTATTCCAAAATCTGAATGCTTTATTTATAAATTCAACATAACACTGTTAAATCCTACTACAAATGGTCTTGTGATGGGCAGAGAAATGGTAGACTAGATGGGCTAAGTGAATGGAAACTGTAATGTGTAACACATAGGAAGCGACAACTCAGGCTGCCGAGAACATTGTATATACACAAAAGGTTCAGACTTACTCTCAACAGCATGAACTGCACAGAGAAAGCACAAAGAGAAGAGAAAACATTGGCTTAATTACACAGTGGTATCGCTTAATATTTTCCCCAAATTTCCTTTACCCAGCACATGGGTTAGCTAAAGAAAGGCAATTATTTTGCCATTATTAGCAAAAGAAAAATTTAACCACATTGAACCAGTCAAAAAAAAAAAAGAATACTGAGTGGTATAGAAACAATTATTTATCATGCATACAGTGTTTTTGCCTTTGGGCCCTTTCACACGGGGAAGACTCCAGCTGCTATCTGCTTGCTCAGCAGGGGATCGGTCTACTGACGTCTGCAGAGCAGGCGGATGACAGGTACATGTTCACCCAACTCATGCATAACGGACACAGCCCGCCCATCTCTATGGGCAGTTGGATGTAAATGGACCACCCCTCTGTCTGTTTACGTCAGACTGCCATCTGATCCAATCCGTTGGATGGAACAGGAATGGATCTCCATCGGTTCATATTTAGCTATTGGATTGGATGTAGAGGAGTGTAAAAACTGACAAGTCCGTTTGCACCTGATGCTCCATAGGAAATGGAGGTTCCAATCAGGTCCACTGGTCCATTTTTCAGGCAGACCCGATTGGAAATCTATTTGTGTTAAAGGGGCCCAAGGAGGATAGATCTCTTCTACAACACACACACACACAAATATCAACAGCATTTAATGCTTTGCTGCCAGAGCCATTTTTTTAATACAAAAATTGTAAAATCATCCAGCTCCAACTAAGCTGCTCTCTGTGCCGTGTCTGGAAAAGGAGAAAGCCATACAAAAAACAAAAACATACAAAAAAAAAGAAAAATACTAAGAACTTCATGCTAATGCATGGTTACAGTTTGTGACATGTTCCCATTCTCTGAGCCCACATAGTCTCCTTGTTTGTCTTTCTGCTCATATGCAGTAGGAGGAATATTAAACACTAAGCATTCAACCATGCATTGTGTTGCAGAACAAACAGTTGTGCTCCGCAGCATCCAATCACATGGCTCTATGTGGATTACTGTCTGCTATTTGTATTACTATAAAACCCATTTATTTATTTAGTAACTGCACAGTAAAGAGCTATTTACCGTGAACGTGAGACTGCTGGAAGCTTTTCCCAGGAGCAAAATGGAAGTTTCCAGCCACCTAGAGAAGGAAAGCTAAACATATTATTTGTTTTTCCCAATCAGTGCAGTTACTGTATTTGCTGGCATACAAGACTACCTTTTCCACTTAAAACTGACCAAAAAGCAGGGGTTGTCTTATACACTGGGTCAGCGGCTCGGATGCCTGCTGGATGTGCGGTAAAAATGTACGTACGTACGTTGTTGGGATTGGAGCAACAACCTCTGCCAATCCGAGCAGGCTACATACAGTAGCCTGCCCGGATTGGATTGGAGAGTCAGAGAGGTGTGGGCTGATGATGTTACAGCCTCTGCCAATCCAAGCAGGCTTTGTATTTATTAATAGAATACATTGCTCGCCGTGATTGGCTCCAGCAAGAAGAAGAATATGGCTCCAGCAAGAATGAAGATAGATATGGCTCCAGAAGGAAGAAATATAAGGCCTAGGAAGGGGGGGGGTCGTCTTATACGGTGAGCACATGCAAAAAAAAAAAAAAGTAAAATTAGGGGGCGCCTTATACACAGATTTCACCTAAAGGCAAGCGAGCCCAATGTATGCCCTCCAGAGAAGCAGCAGGTAATTCAAAGTGTCACTTTTTGGAGCACTGAATGAATGGAAATAACACCCAGGCCAATTTCAGTGCCAGGGAAGTAACAGCCAGCATTGGCACTACAGCCGCTATTAGAGTCAACCATAATCTGAAAAAGTTTTCTCAACAAGAATTGCTTGGAGTTCCTTGAGCTGTGGTTGACTTTCCATCTGATGGTGCCTACAACATTTTGAGGTCCAGCGCCAATTGGGCAGCACAGGTGGCATGACACCAATAATCTTTTTTAGCCATCTGTAAGGGTGGCCTTCTTCCCAATGACCCCCGTTGAAATTATTTTTACTGAGCCCTGAAAATTTCATCAAGGGTTCCCCTGTAGTAAAAAAAAATTGAGAAAGACTGATCTAGTCAATAGACCGTGACAAAGCCACTCATATTCTCTATACTAGTGTGTCTTTAGATTTTTTTTTAGCTATGGATACATGTAAAGAAGGTTAGAAATCCGTTCAGTTTTGTTTTCTCTCACTAAAACAGTGAGGGGAATGTTCGGAGGACACTTGCTTTGTTAACCAGGAGGGGGTTTCATCTCACTTTATAGGGTTCATGTCTTGCCTTCCGGCAAAACAAAAGGGAAATCTTATCAACCGCACAGAAAGATAAAAAGAAATATGTAAAAATGCTCAGTAAATAAAAACATTACCTTATTGACTTCCAGGAATCCGTACAACTCGCAGCCCTCATCTTTCTGCTCCTGCATCTTCTGACTGAAGCCCTCCCTTTTACACTGTTCTATGGAATCTGGCGTTTTGAACGCCCACCCCTTCCGGCGATAGGCCTCCCGCACATCATCACATGTGTTACAACACCTGCAGAAGACCACAGGACATTAAAGTGGTACTAGTCAATAGAAATTAAATATCTGATGCCATCTTTCACTAGCATTAACAAAATTAGCCCCCCACCATAAAAATTGTATTAGGCCTCATTCACACTGGACGGACTGTTAAGATCCGCCTGTCAGTTTTGACGGCGGACCTGAACAGCCGCTCCATGCATCCCTATGGAGCGACGGATGTCCGCTGACATCCGACCCGCTAAAAACAGACATATGGGGGGCACGTCCCCATCCGTCCATGCAGATCGGGTAAGATCTGATGAAAACGGACATGCTGTCCGTTTTCATCAGATCGCTCCATAGGAATCAGCAGTGCCCGACAAGCCCCTCCCCCTCAGTGAGCAGAGAGGAGCTTGTCATCCGTCGGCTCAGCGGAGATCTGCAGACTGATCTCCCGATGAACTGGCGGGAGCAGGCGGACTCCACCATGTGTGAATGGAGCCTTACAAGATAATCCTTCCAGTTGATAAAATGTTCCCGATCACCTCCCACTTTCTGCATACGTTAATAAGGTGCTCAGTCTACAAAGACTTTGTACAGCAGTGTTGTCATCCTGTGTACACAATAGACAAGTATGCTGTTTTAAAGAAGTATATCATTTTTTTCCCCCCTTTATAGTGACCACTATTTGGAGGTCTTAACCTCATACAGTTACCAGAATACGAATGTTTTTTCATTATAGTGGTCGTAAAGGCTGTGTGCTGCTTCCCTCACAGCCCTCACCAAAACTTACCTGAGCCTGATCTTGAACCAGTGCTGTGCATAGGAGCACCGGCTCTCCTGGGTCTCACCCATTGGCTCCCACTGCTGTCAATCACAACCAGTTAGAAGAGAGTGGGGGTCGGTGGGTGAGTCGCGCGCTGTGCGTCTTATAGAGCAAGGCTCATAAGCAAGCATGAGCGCCCCATTGCAAACGGCTTGCTATGTCAGCACTCAGCAGGAGGGGAGGGACCAGAAGCACCAAGGTGGGAATTAAGAAGCGGAGGATCGAGGCGGCTTTGTGCAAAAAAAAATAAAAAAAATCGAAGCATTGAATATCACATTAACACGGTTGTAAACCACTGAAAAAAAAACAACACTTTTCTTTGTAATAAAAAATTGCATAATGTGCTAGTATGCATCGCATACTAGCACATATAAAATACTTACCTTAGAAATAAGACGTTTATCGGCGCCGTGTCACCGCTGACATCTTCCCCAGGTCTTCCTTCTGGGTTTGCGGACTCCAGCTGTGCGAGTGGCTGGAGCTTTGATGACTCACTCCTGCACAGGGCTGGACTGGGACAGAAATTTGGCCCTGGACTTCATCCAGACTGGCCCACTTTGACAGGACAACTCCCGCACACCCCCCCCCCGGCCACCCAAGTCCCCTCTCCCCCTTCACTAGCCACTAGCCATTCTACTTTATTAGGAGTAGAACGGCTGGTTCTGGTACTCTTATAGGCAGTACCAGTGAGGAAGCTAGACATTATTTCACCCGAGGCAAAGAATCAGTTCGGTGCCCCCCCTTATGGGACAAAATTAGGCAGAAGTGAGAAACTCCCAGGCCATAGCTGTTCCTCGTTTCTGCCCCACTGCTTCTTTGTTCCCCCCAGGTGAGCGCTGTGGGGAGAGAGAGACAGTGGAGCGGAGGGGGGCAGCAGTCCGCTGTCACTGAAGCCAGCCCACTGAGCCATCGGCCCACCGGGAAACTCCCTGTAGTCCCAATGGCCAGTCCATCCCTGCTCCTGCACCTCCAGCCTTGGTTCCTGCACATTGCTTTGAAGGTCCTGCACAGTATGCCAGACCTTCAGAGCGCATGCGCTGGCAATAACACAGGCTGCATCCAGTGTGAACATCTCCTAAACAGTGCACGTTTAAGGGATATTAATTTTACCTACAGGTAAGCCTCATGTTGGGTTTACCTGCAGGTTAAAAAAATAAAAATAATCACAACCTACCGCTTTAAGCTTCGAAACAAAAAAAAAACAACCAAAGAACTTCTCTGAAGTAATTACCTGATATCGTCAGTCTCTGCACCATAGCAGCTTTCACAACGATCAGGATCTAAAGTTTTGGGATCAAACACTACATGCTCCTCCGATTTTCCTAGATCTGCAAAATATAATGCAAAATAAAATGGCTACATTTCACAGAAAACTCCATCTCCAAGTTTATTCAATTGCAAGTAACCAAAGACTACTGAAGGACAGTTCAAGGACAAATCAGATTTTGTTTAGCTGCACCCCCAACAATACACATCATGTGACCATAAACTAACATGTGAATTATATACACTACATGGCAAAATGTTTGCAAACAACTCTCAAATCATTAGGCAGCCATTTTCAATGAAAGGTACCTTTAATATTTTGGCTTACAAAGTCATTCACACAATTGTTCACTTCCAGCCTTGTGGTAACAGTTTGGGAAATGCTCTTTTGCGTTCTAGCAGGACCGTGTCCCTATGTACAAAGCCATTTCCATAAAGGCATGGATTGAGGAGAATGGTTCAGAGGAACTTGAGTGCCCAGCGCAGAGCCTTGACTTCAACCCTAGTGAACCATTGAAAATTGGATAAGTGCCTCAAATAAATAACACTTCACCCAAAAAACAAAAAAAAAAAGCGTTTAATTAAATGTGACCCCAGGTGATTGATGTCATAATGTGGTGCATACTAACACATTATGATATTAACCACCTGGGGGCACATTTAATTGAAAGCAAATTTTTACTTTTTTACTGCAATTATGGTAGACTTACTGTACCTGTCAAAACAAAGCCCTTCAGAGTAGGCGCCATAAGTGTAGCCTGAGCTGGGATTAAATTACAGCTGAAAAGGTATTTATGACATAAGAGATTTCTAGGATCTCGTCTGCTATAAAAATTCTTCTTGTTAGCAGCTTTTCAAACTTTTAATAACTCTTTAACCACTTGCTTACTGGGCACATATACCCCCTTCCTGCCCAGATGAAATTTCAGCTTTCAGCACTGTCACGCTTTGAATGACAATTGTGCGGTCGTGCGACGTCATTCCCAAACAAAATTGACGTCATTTTTTCCCCACAAATAGAGCTTTCTTTTGGTGGTATTTGATCACCTCTGCGGTTTTTATTTTTTGCGCTATAAACAAAAAAAAGAGCAACAATTTCGAAAAAAATAAATTCTCAGTTTAGTCTGATTCTTCTACATATTTTTGGTAAAAATAAAAATCGCAATAAGCATATAGTGATTGGTTTGCGCAAACGTTATAGCGTCTACAAAATAGGGGATGGAATTATGACATTTTTATTTTATTTATTTTTTTACTAGTAAGGGTGGCGATCTGTGATTTTTGTCAGTACTGCGGTATTGCAGCAGACACAGACACTTTTGACACCATTCACATTTATACAGCAAACAATGATATAAATATGCACTGATTACTGTATAAATGTGACTGGCAAGGTAGGGGTTAACACCAGGGGGCGAGGAAGGGGTTAATGTATTCCCTAATTAGTGATTTTTACTGTGGAGGGTGACTGGGGGAGGTGACCGATGGTTGTCCCTATGTACAAGGGACACACCATCAGTCTCCTCTCCCCGATAGGACGTGGAGCTCTGTGTTTACACAGAGCTCCATGTCCCTGTCTCCGTGACCGCCGATCACGGGT